>VWZY01004273.1:1059102-1085905 GCA_013399075.1 Chloroceryle aenea
TAGATTTTATAGTTCAGCTGACATCATATGGGTTGGAATATCCCTTTGGTCAGTTTGGATCAGCCATCCCATTCATGTTCCCTCCCAAGACCTTGTCCACACTATCCCACTGAAGGGGAAATGTTGAAACAAAATCAGCCTTGGTGCTGTGCGAGCTCTGCCCAACAGTAGCCACAACATGGGTTTGTTATCAGCACCTTTCCAGCTCTCAATGCAAAGCACAGCACTGGGAAGGCTGCTGTGGGGAACATTAACTCCAGCTCTGTCAGACCCAGACCTTCAGAGCCGTTCAGAATAATGTTTTAAAGTTTGTGATTTACAGTAGCCCAGTTCAAGAGATGTGTCTTCTTTTACTGACCTGTTTCTAGTTTTAGAGACTACACATCACCTCATGAGTTTCTTCTTATGGTAATTTCTTGATTAAAACTGTAGAGTCCTGGGGATATGAGCTTTTTGGACAATGAATACAGTGGGCCTTGAGTTCATGTCCTCTAGGTGTTTTCATAGTGTGAATAATAGATAGGGCTAATGGTGTACAAGAATTACCGTGGACTTCTGAAAAAACTTGCTGGAAAAATGCCATACAGGAGTCAAAGGAACTTCTGCAACCTAAAGCTGCTACCACACCTCCAGCTCACACTAAATTATCTTTTCCACCCTCCATATGACAATCTCCCAGATGAGATTTTAAAGGCCATTGCCTTTGCCAGATATTTAATTTTTTTTGTTTTGAATGATTCTTTTACATCCATCTTAATTCTACTTGATTCATGAGGGAACCAAAAAGGGGAAAAAAAAATAAAAATTGAGAGCGAGACAGAGAAAAGTTAAAAAAAAAGACAAACAAACCCATCAAAATGATAATTGCTAAGTTATCATTTGCTTGCTCTTTTCCAGTCTAGCTGCTGCGGCAGCTCCTCTCTCGTCTTCCACTGCCTTAGCTCCCAAATGGTATCAATTATCCACAAATCTCACAGGGCCTGCACCATCTGAATAACAATTCATTAACCTTCACTTTCCTCCTGCTGATTAACTCGCCCCCACCACCTCCCTGATGTAGGAGACAGCGTGTCGGAAATTCAGCCAAACTTTTTAATTATGCAAATAATACAATACCCGGAGATAATTATTTAGCCCAGGACTCAGGCTGTATAGTCTATGCTCTGCTCTGCTCTCATAGGCTTTTCGACTCTGTTCTCTTCTTTACATCATCTCAGTTGTGTCAAGGAGAATGAAGGATTTTCAGTTTCACTCAGTGCAGGTGATCACTCAAAGAAGCTGTGCACAGATGTGCCATGGTTTGGGGAAGAACAGGTTGCTGCAAGGCTGGCCAGGGAGCACAAATAGACAGTTTAAGTTTTCAATATCTATATTTCAGCCCTACAATGTCCAAGCAGCCTCCAGATAAACCCTGTGTGAATCCAAAATCTTTCATTTTAGAGCTGAATTTTGCATCTTACATCTGATAGGGCTCCATCTGCATAGATAAAATTTTTTTATTGCTTGTGTCTGGTATGGAATTGCTGAGCACTGCCTACGTTTTTTTTTTTAGTCAATACCCTTTCTTATTCCAATCAAATTTAATAGTTCTTAAATGAATAATTGGAAATCAAGTTTAAACCTTCAAATTTTTCTTTTTGACAGAGGTAACTTAAACTAAACAAATTTATTCTGTTTTAGACTGATACACTTCACCCAGAGCTGAGTCTGGAATGGCAGGATGGACTTGTTTCAAACTTTATAGCATGGTTTTTTGACACATATATGGGATTGTTTCCATTATGAAAAGGGTAAGTTTCTAGGCACAGAAACTTGAATTTGGGTATGCAATCATTTATCCTTATGGTTCTGACCAAGTCACATAAATATGTCTATGCATCAGTACATGTGGTCTATGTACTTACCTTCTTAGCTCCTGCTGGTCTGTTGAGTTTCTTCACCTGTAAAATAGAGATGATATTGCTTTATAAAGAATTTTCAAATCTTTGAACTGAAACATTCTTAGAATTACAGATCACATCAACATTAACAAATTTTGCCATCTGCTACATTCACCCAACATGATTCCTGTACATTGGAAAAAGATAATTGATTCTGCTGGATAATCAACTTCAAATATAGCAAGACAAGCAAACCTTTGTGAGATTAAATGATGCAAAATGCAGGAAAGATTGGATTTCTTTGACAATATTTTATAAATCCTAATCTAACAGTGTTTAAATTTCATTTTTGGAAGCAGGCCATGGCTATATATTCAGTATCTCAAATTTCTGTTAGAAATTTTCTAAAATTTCAGAATTTCAAACACATTCAGCCTGATTTCACTGTCCAGGATATAAAAGAGAGAAAATCTACATCTTTATGAGGTACTGGTGGTAAAGTTCAAAATCACTTCAAAACAAGAAATAACAATACTAGGCCATTCTATTATCTTGTAGTTCTCAATTTCATAGATGTTTCAGAGCAGCTGAATATAATTATCTCAGTCTGGTAAATGGGAAAAGGAAGATATAGACAAGATCAGACCCTGATCTTTATCAGTTTTTTTAAGCTTTTAAGTAGGAATTGATAAATCCATAAATGGACTATTATAAATGTTTTTTCAGCTGTTTCCTAATAGGAGGCCACTTCTCCTTGGCACCTTGGCTGTTCTACAGAAACACCTCCTTTTCTTTCAGTGAGCATAAACTACTCAAATTATGATGCTGGATGGTTCAGCATTTAAAATCCTCGTACTTCACAGAAAATACACTCCCTGGACTCCCTTGCCAGTCAGACTCAATTCACTAGGAAGCTGAAACAGGTCTGGATGACACAAGTGTATAACTGCTCATATAATTAAGGATTGTGATCACAGATTTATTCCTCTTTCTCCCTCCCTCCTTCTCCCCATCCATCTCCCTTCCCCCNCTTCCCTCCCTCACCTTAATGACCCTCTCCCACTTACCCGTCTCCTTCCCACCTTCTCTCCTTACTCTTATGGGGACACCCTTGCTCAGGCTGCTAATTTCTACAGGTCTCATCATTAGGTACCCAGCTGTTCTCATACCTTATATAAGGAAACAAACTAAGGGCATCCACCAAGCAACAAGAGAGAGATGTGACAACACCAGGTCCAAACTCAACCTATAGACCAAGTGCCATAAGTTGTTTGAGAACTTAGTGCTTAAAGAAGTATCCTATTGCACCTAGATGCTGAGAACCTTTAGCTATTATTGACTACAGTGGAAGAGTCAGATCATCTTCTCTTCTAGAAACAGGTCACTTAATTAATTGCTTATATGTGGTGATTCATAACTTATTTTAGGGACCCAAGTTTTAATAGTTTTCCCTATGAACTGGAAAAACTCACACTGAAAATCAGAGTGAGTACTGAAGTGAAGATAAAGGCAAACTTAGCTCTCCAGTCCACAGTGTCTTCAATTATACTACTTCTTTATACCTATGCTGCCTATGAGTAACTCTTGGCTTGCCTAAGGGTTGTTTTTGTCTTTTTCAGTGGTCAGAAAATGAAAGACATTTAACAATAAACAGAAATCAGGTTAGGAAGTTAAATGAAGAATAATATTTGATCTAAAGGAAACATTTGGTACACAACATTAGGCTTGTGCAAGGATTACTAATGGAATAGAGTCACTTTCCCCGGGGTTAGAGAAGTGCCCACTCAATATTTTCTGCAAACAAAAGTAGTGGGAGAAGATATAAATACCCAGCTTTAAAAGGTATCCAGGGCATCACTCTTCTTAAATCTTCAGTTACTGTGAGCAGCCAAGGTTTGAATTTTTTACTGACTTGAGGCATCCTAATGACTGTTGATTGCATAATGCCACCAAAGTACATGACTTTGGTATCAGTAGGGATTCATAGGTAAAATTCTTCCTCATGGAGCTCCAAGATCATGTCTTGCACCATTCTGAAGGTCTCCTGGTTACACAATTGTCCTTCAGGTTTCCTACTTAAGCAAAAAAATATGCAGTAGTCTTCCATGCTGGTACTTTATTCTTAGCACCCACTGAGATACTAATGATTACATCAGGTCGTCCTGGGTGCAGTCATCTTCACACAAATAAATTTACATGGTCCATGATATCCCCACGCCATTTTTTTTGAAGATACACAACACTGATTATTTGTCTTGCCTTTTCATTTGTACAAACCAATACTCATCCTTGGACTTCTCAGGTTTAGAGCTGGAATAAGGTTTCCTGGTAAGACTTACTGACCCTGTTCCTCTATCCTGCTGGCCTGACCTTCAAAACCAAAGTTGGAGAAGGACTCAGTTAATGTATGTCTACAAACTTGTAACTTGATTTTTATATAAGTGCTAAGCTAACTCTGTTTAATTGATTTTCCACATTGTACACTGAGAAATAGGATTTTTATGGCTCTTGAATAATTCAGAACTTTGATTCCTAAGGCAAAAAAAATGGGCAAGGAATAAAAGCATAATTATCATTGTAGCAGAGGTCAAAAGGACAAGCTGGCCATAAGTTCATAATGTGCTTGTGCTCTTGGACTCATTGTGGACTGTGGAATATTACCTTGTGGAAATCTTATTACTTAAGGAAGTAAGGAAAAAAAGCACACAGGCAGTTAGCTGCAAAAGAAATGGAGAAAGTGTTAATTTTTAAGCAAGTTTGACAAAGATTGAGTTTCATATGACAAATACTGTCAGCAAGACAGGATTCTGTCAGTGGAAGAAGTTTAAACATTAACAATTTCTGTCAGGCTGTTGACACAACCACGGCAGACATTTCCCAAGATGCTGAGATGACTGCTGGCATTTGTCAACAATCCTGTCACAGTGACAGCAATAAGACCATGTCTGGAAATGTGACAGTTTTGGCTTTGTGTTCCCCTGAGCATTGGCCCAGGTGTTCAGAGAAAGTGTGGGAAAAACCCGTATTTCTGCATTGTCATTCGAACGTAGAAAAAACACAGGAGGAAAATGAGCTGTCACTCCAATTCCCATGATGCCTTGCTGCTTAGCATAACTCTACTCTGCGGCCCAGGGTCCACTGGTCCATACTCTGACAGATAATTAAGAAAGCAGCAGCTTTTTCTAGACGGCTCTTCCTCATGATTTGCATTTTAGCCAGAGGCGACCAGTTATAAAAAAAACATGATGGAAAGATGGTAAGAAGCCAATTAGATGGATGGATGGCTGACTGACAGCTCTCTGGTATTACTACTCCAGATTTCATTGTATGTAGCCTGGCAGTTTTCAACAAGAACCAACTTTTGCAGGTTTGTAGAGCTGTTAAATGAAGGACTATATATAGAATGTAATGGTTTTGCACAAATCTTTTACATTTTACTGAAAATAAACATTTACTGTTTCCATTCTAGTTCACGTGCAATAATCTTTCTTAATTAATCACAATTTACGTAACCACATTCAGAAATTCTCAAAGACTTTGTATTAAAATAGTTCTGTCAATACAGCAATGATTAAAAGTGAGCTGCAAGTTAAACTGTGACACTTTGCAACACGGCAGAGGTGAAGGCAGTTAGTAAGTAACGTTTTGAAGAAATAAGTCTGATTTTTAACATAATTAAATGACACCAATACTCTTGAAAGAGTGAAATAGTCATTTGAAAGGAATAAAATATTTGAAAGAATAAAGAGAAAAATGTTTTTTCTCATTGTACTGGAAGAATCTGTTCTCAGAGGATGCTTCCTTTCTTCTGGGGATCTTTTTTTTTTAATATTTTTTTCTGTTGTTTTTCCCAGAAAGAAAAGATTGTTTTTCACAGGACCTAACAGTTTTAAATATGAAATAGCTTGTAAATTGCTACTTTCCAGCTCATCTGCTCAGCTCCAACAGCTGGTAGCCAATCAGAAATATTCTTCTATGCTAGTGCCTTGTGGCTGTATCTCACTATAAAATTTAAACATTAGCAGGGCTTTTGTTTCACTTTTGTGCTGTTTGTGGATTATTTTATTTTTTTTTATGAATACCAAATTTACCAAAGTGTGGCAGCAATTGCAGTTCCAAAGCTGCAACTGCCAGCCGATGAGTAATAGTCTTTGTGAACATAAAAAGTCCCTCATCTTTTTTTGGGTTCTGCAAGTTTATCCATTGCTGGCAATTATCTCTTGATGAATGGTTGGTTGTTTCAGCAAAGTTTCCCATAAAGCAGTGCTTCAAGGAACATGACTTTGTGGCTGTGAGTCATCCAAACTGTTGGGAACACTGAAAATGTCACTCCTTTCTTTTTCCTGCTGCAATGTAAGAAAACCAAAGCGAACTCATTGGAATTTCCTTGGTCAAACCTGTCTAGTTTTTTGGGGGGTTTTTTTAGATAAAAAAAATAGCACAAAAATATAAAGCAAATTCAGTACATGTTAAAGACCGGGTTATACTAATTCAAGTATATTAATTCATTGTTGTCCAGGAGATCCTCTACAATCTCAGACACAAAAAAAAACCCAGAAGCAAAAGAAGCAAGAACAGGTAGCCTGGGAGGAATACAGAGAAAGTTTTTGAGCAGTCAGATATTAGGTTAGGAAGGCTAAATCCCCGATAGAGTTAAATCTGGCCAGGGATATCAAGTGCAACAAGAAAGTTTCTCTATATATGTTGGTGATAAAAGGACGATTAGGTAAAATGTGAACCCTCTCCAGAAGGAAATGGGGAGACCTGTTTAACTAGGACATGGAGAAGGCTGAGATACTCAGTGACTTTCTTACCTTAGTCTTCATCAGCAAGTGCTCCAGCCACAATGACCAAGTTGCATAAGGGAAAAGCACGGATTGGGAGAATGAAGAACAAACCACTGTAGGATAAGATTAGGTTTGAGACTGTCTAAGGAACCTCATGGTGCACGAGTCCATGGAACCTGATGAGAATCATCTGCAAATCCTGAGGCAACTGGCAGATGAAGTGGATGGATTTCATGGATGGGCCACTCGGTGGATAAGGAATTGGCTGACTGGTCAAACTCAAAATGTTGTTGTCAAAGGCTCAGTGTCTGAGTGGAGAGCAGTGGTGTTCNTTTTTTCCCTGTTAGTTTAACACCCATATTTACTTCTTTCAAAATATTATCTCTGCACTTGGTCTAGTAGCTGGTAATAAAATCTTGTTATTTAAGCTCACCTTTATTCTTCTAGGTATTCAAAATAGTCATAACAAAAAAAGAAATAATGAGACCATTGTTCTTAAGGGAAGAAAGTTTTAATGGCAGGGCGATATAATTAAACTAAAATATATTTTTAGCTTGTCCCACAAATCATTTTTTTATATATATAAATATGTAAATATGCACACACATATGGAGGATTCTGCAAATATTTTCCAAAATGAAAGACATGTCCTCACAGAAAATTATATACATTTCAGGAGAAGGTGGGAAATGTAAATTTTTACTATAATGTTCTTCTGATGTTAAGGTTTTGTTTATTTATTTATTTNACTGGTCAAACTCAAAATGTTGTTGTCAAAGGCTCAGTGTCTGAGTGGAGAGCAGTGGTGTTCCTCAGGGGTTAATACTGGTACTAGAGCTATTCAACATCTTTGTTGGTAACATGGACAGTGTCACTGAGTGCACCCTCAGCAAATCTGCTAACACCAAGAAATGTGGTGTGATTGACATACTGGAGGAAAGGGTTTCCATCCAGAAGGACCTGAACATGCTTGAGAGGTAGAACTGTACGAACCTCATTGAAATTTTGCCCCTCTGCTCTGCTCTGGGGAGACCCCATCTTGAGTGCTGTGTTCAGCTTTGCGCTCTCAACATGAGATGATCTGTTGGAGTGAGTCCAGAGGAGGGTCATGAAGATAACTAAGGGGCTGGAGCACCTCTTTTATGAGGACAGGCTGAGAGAATTGGGATTGTCTCTGGGGACACCTTATAGTGGCCTTTCTGTACCTAAAGGGGGCCTATAATAAATCTGTGGAGGGACTTTTTACAAGGGCTTGTAGTGATAGGGCAAGGAGTAATGGCTTTAAACTGAAAGTGGGTAGATTTAGATTAGATGTAAAGAAGTTCTTCACTCTGAGGGTGGTGAGACACTGTAACAGGTTGCCTGGAGAAGTTGTGAATGTCCCCATCACTGGATGTATTCAAGGCCAGACCGGATGGGGATTTGAGCAATCTGGTCTAGTGGGAGGTGTCCCTGCCTAGGGCAGGCGGGGTGGAATTAGATGATTTTTAAGGTGTCTTCCAACCCAAACCATTCTAAGAGTCTGTGCAACGATAAATTTGTGATTCTATGTGTTTATGAGCTAAATTCCTTGTAAGGGAAACATGCTGATCTGTGATGGAAACTGAAAATTATTACAATTCTGAAAAAGCATTAGTATAGGAATTATGATGTAGTGCTTAGGAAGCCCTGTATGGCTGAGGAAAATCTCATGCTATTTTTCCTGACCTGAATTAAAAATCTTGGGAGAACCTTTCATAAGAAAAATCAGAATGTAGGCTTAAATTTATATTTATACCCTTTGACAGGAACTTGACATGTTTCTTACAAGAACTAGCAAAGATACAAGGATGCTGGTCATGACCACCTGTAAACTGAAATTACCATCTGCCATTGGGATGACAAGGAGAATTTAGGACAAAGTATTTCCAAACTAACTGAAAAGTCTGATAATCCTGTACCTTCCAGATAGTTTGAATTACATTTTTTTTTCCCTGTTAGTTTAACACCCATATTTACTTCTTTCAAAATATTATCTCTGCACTTGGTCTAGTAGCTGGTAATAAAATCTTGTTATTTAAGCTCACCTTTATTCTTCTAGGTATTCAAAATAGTCATAACAAAAAAAGAAATAATGAGACCATTGTTCTTAAGGGAAGAAAGTTTTAATGGCAGGGCGATATAATTAAACTAAAATATATTTTTAGCTTGTCCCACAAATCATTTTTTTATATATATAAATATGTAAATATGCACACACATATGGAGGATTCTGCAAATATTTTCCAAAATGAAAGACATGTCCTCACAGAAGATTATATACATTTCAGGAGAAGGTGGGAAATGTAAATTTTTACTATAATGTTCTTCTGATGTTAAGGGTTTGTTTATTTATTTATTTAAAATATAAATTTTAGGTTTATTTCAATCTCTTCTTTATTTGCAAACAATGTAAGTGTGAATTTTATTTCAAGGTGTCTAAAAGTGAGGTAACAGTGATCCAGAAAATTCACAGTGAAAATTGAGTTGATTTGACTCACTGCTAGTAGACAAAAGGCAAATAAAAATTCATGGCATATTTTCAAACTTTTTGATCTGGAAACAGCCTAAAACACTGGACAATGTAAATACTGTGCAAAGTGTTTGCTGAGATACTTGATTTTCTAAAGATGGTTTTCTGAGGATGGGAGGAGAGGGAAGTAACTGATAACCCATGGTGGATGAAGAAAGGGTGATAAACTGTATTTCATTAAAACTTTGGAGATGATTTTGATGTGTCAGGCTGTAGTGATCAGATTTGGAACGTGAGTATGAAAGCTGAAACTACTTCTGTGGAAGACATCTAAACTACCTTTGCCTACCTAAAAAACAGGCATTTAGTTTGACTCTTCTGATGTCAGGTTTAGAAAGCTTTGGGGATCCTTTCCTAAGACCACATGTCTTGACATTCCAATTATTTATCTTTATAAACTATAGGAGGAAGCCTAATCTCTAGTTTAAAGTAGTCGCTCACTTTTTAGGTGATTTGTTTTGTACAAAACGGATTCCAAACTCCCTTAGTACATGGTTCTGCTTCAGGATTTAGATCTTACTCAGTTCTTTGGCTTTATCCAAGACTGGAGGCTAGGATATTGCTTGGCTCTGACACAGTGACTTTTGTGATAAATCATTTTCTTTAAGGACAATCCAGAAATTTCCTTATCGGTCTTTTGTGTAATAGTCAGTTCTGTCCAGGTCCCTAGATGAGTAATATTATAAGCCTGGAAGTTGTTTAAGCCTAACTTTCTTTGTTCTTTCAGTCTAAGTAGCTAGATATGAACTGGTGCTTTATTATTATATAGCAAAAATTACTCTTTTTTTTTCTGCTTGATGCCCTATTCTCCCTACAACAGTGATGAAAATTGTTTATGATAAAAAGGCAGAAGATACTGAAGGTAAGAACTACTTTACTATTCACTACTATTTATTATTTCTAGTGCAATGAAACACAAACAAAACAATAACACAGACTCCAAATATAGCCAGAGTACTTTAGGAGAAACATTTTGCCTATAGTCTTGAAGCCAACACAGGCATAATTTAATATCAGATGATATGATGAATGTACCAAACATGACAAAACACTATGTTCTTCAACCCAAACCAACACAAATGCATCAGATGAAAACAAGTCTTAAAACAGAGATTAAAAGCAGAGCAATTTTTGTGTAGAAATATTGCAGCAGGTCTTAAGGTTTGATTAAAAAACAGGAGAAAAATCCTTGCATTTCCCTGGTGGCCTGGAGAGCATGTTCAAAAAGTGTAGGGCACAGCAGCAAAAGTCTGATCAGATAAGGGTTTAAAACAGAAAAGGAAAATAATAAGTATTCCCTAACTGGAAGACTGGAACAAGGGTGTGTGTAGCTTTCTAAAATTCAGAAGAAGGAAGGCTGAGGAAGAGGAGGCATTCACTGAAATGTCAAGATAAAATCAATATAGTTTTTTTCTGGGCAATCAGTGCAAAGAATGGAAGACATTCAAGATAGGAGAGAAGGACATGCTTTCTCTGGAATGGATGAGAACTCCAACAGTGGCACTGAAACAGGTGTTGTTTTCATAATTAAAACTCAAGGGAAAGCTGCCTAAAGGGATCCATAATGATGAAATAGGGGAAAAATACCCATGGAGAACAACATCTCATTAGGAGAGATAAACTTAAAATGCAAAAACCGTTGAGTTAAATGATAAATTGTTTCTCTTAATGGTACTCTGGTGTGAGACAGGTTCAGAGATTCTGCTTATTTTGCTGCAAGCTGGTGGTTAATGACTGAGAAGGTTTTCACACAAGTGTGAAAGACAGGCCTGAAAATGAAGATACAGGTTGTCTCTCTAAAGAAGCACTTTGTAAAACCATTGTCTGGACAGAAATAGGAAAGCCTTTGAGAAAGCCCTCATAATAATGGGCTGTGGAATGACCCAGTTTAGTTATTTTCTGTTTGGTTTCTAGTTAATACTGTTTTCCCCTTGTAACTGATGCACACTAAAACCTCAAGAATAAGACCCTGAGGCAATTCTGAAATCATCTACAGTGTATTTTCTCAGAGATAAAAAATGTAAGTGACTCCAGTCCCTCTGACTCAGCTTGGTGTTCAGGTACCATGGAGTCAAATGTGATACAGACAAGCACAGTGTTGTCAGAAAGCCTCCAGGAAATCTGAACTGTCTGAGTGATTCCACGCTTGATTTTTCATAACCTTATCAATATTGTTCCTCAAATGGTGATGTTTAAAGATGGAGAGAAACTGCTTATGTCAAGGAGTAGCTGGTAGTGCAGAGGAATGCTAGTTTACTCTGAATAAAACTCTTCTGCTATGAACAGAGTTTTCAGAGGAGTACTGTAGTGTAGGGATTTCTGATAAGAGGTTTTGGGGATAAACATCTGCAGCAGTTCTCCAGTTTCTATGTGCTTAGTAGTCATAGCTTACTGGGATTCAGGAGCTTTTACAGTTCCCTTGCTACATGTCCAGAGGTACCAAATTTTGTAAAGAAAGACACTATTCCAGCAAGTTCCTGGGTGAGAAGAAAAGATGCACCATAAAGAACACTGTGAATTGTTCAGAGGTAAAAAAAATTTGGCTGTTGTCACACATAGCGACTTGGAATATTTAGTCAAATGTCTATTCAATGATAGCATGTTGAAAATGAGTGATTTTAAAGTCATACTTCCAAACATATAGGCTCTGTTTGAAGACTGTCTTTGTCATATGCAAGAAAAAATAAATTTAGGAGGGATAAGAATTAGCAATGTTCTCATGTGTGTAACAGAGGGTTAGTTATGAATAGCAGTGATTTTGTCTCCAAGCACATCACTGAAGAGATCAATACTTCATTGAGTTCAGATCTCTAGACATTAAAAAAGCATGCTGGAAAACTGAAAAACATGCAGAAAGGTACCATCAGCACTGAAAATCTTATGCTGGAAAACGTAAGGATTTCCATCTCTTTTACTAGATCTCCAAGACTGAACAGTGACAACCCTGAGTTTACACCTCACATGCACAGAATATCAGGAATCATAAGACTCTTCTTTCTCATAAAGAAAAGCTCATGATATTGCCTGAAATTAAAAGACAGACAAATCAACATTAGATAAAAACATATATTTTTTTCATTCAGGGTGATGACCAAAAACTAAAATAACCTATACAATTCTAAATTATCTTTTAAGGAATTTTACTAAGATCTGTATTAGGCTTCATAACAATAAGATATGGCTATAAAAATTACATCTTCACTAGATACAGTTAAGCTGATATAGATGCCTAGAGGATCATCTCCATACCAAAGATCTTTTATGAAGTCAGTTTATGGAGACATAGTGTTACTCTTGTGTATGGAATTACAGAGGTAAATAATCTCTGTTCTGCCACATTTCACAAAACTCACTTTATTTTGGGAGGCAGTGGGGCAAATAAGAAACAGAACTGAGCAACAGCCCATGAATTTGAGGGGGACACACATGTAATCTTTAGCAATTACAAATGCACATGGAATATGAAAGGTTAAATAGAAAATATCAAATTGGACCCTTGCCAGAAAAGTGAGACAACCTAATTGTCTTTGGTAGCTCAAACTTTTCTATTTCAAGGAAAACCAAAATGTCCCTCCAGAGGCTTTATGCACCATCCTTATCCAAGGGTCTGCTTTGCAGATTTACACATTTAGCACTGCTGCCTCAACCACTACATCACACAGATAGAAAGGAACCTAAATTCAGCTATTCCCTTCTGCAGGAGCTATTGCCCAGACAGAACTGAGCTTCCATGTCTCCTGTCCAGAGAGCAAGACAAATTATGCACCTTACAAAAGGATCTTTGGAGCTGAAATATTTTAGCCAACTAATCTGAAAAGACAACAAACCCAACGTGTCCTACATAATCACTTTTTTTTTCAGTTTTGGGTAGATAACACTGTGAACCTGGATTTCACTGATGGAATTTTTTTCCTAGAGTTCTAATATGGACAACTGAGTCACTGGGTGGCAACTTTTCTACACAGAAGTCTAGCCTTGACAGAGGGTGAAGGTAGATGGTCCCATCCTAGCCTGTGGCTAGAAGAACTGTGGGTTTATCCCAGCTTCTATGCTGGGAGGAGCACAGAAGCCAAGTTTTGTCTATCCTGCAGGAGATCTCCAACCTCTAGGTGACATACAAAAAAGAACTTGCTCTTGCCTTTTGCTTTAAATGGAAAAGAAGAGGACAGCTGTGCTTTCTTAGGCAAGTCAACACTGCTGATAAAGGCACCTAGGTGGGATCACTTTACTCCCTTTGAGAACCAGCAGCAACCACATAACCTCTGGTGATTTGGACACAGGGATCAAGCCCAGTAGGAAATTCATGTGCAGTCATTGGTTGTGGGATGTGAAAAAGATGATCTGCGTAAGTGTGAGCTTTCTTGTCTTGGATCAGGGAAAAGGTACTGACTTGTTTTATAGTAATAAAATTATATTATAGTAATAAATTGTTACTAAATTAAACTAGTAGTGTAATAATAAAAGATTCAGCTTATTTTATTACTATTATAGTCAGACCAAATGTCCCTATAGTTTGGAAGCCTGTGTCTGGGTAGTGATCAGTAAGTCATGAGAAAGACAGCAGGAATGGGGCTGGAACAGGCAGGTTTTTCTCCACTATATACTCCAGACACCATCAGCTGATGACCTGGGGCACTCTTGAGCCACTAGCTGTGCTGATGTATTGAAAATCCTTCCTTGCTTCTGGGGTCAAACCATTACAGAGTCATTCAGCTTCTGGAAATTTGCCTGTCCATAAAATAACATTTAATTGGCCAAATTAGCAGCCAAGTATGATGTGATAGCCAAACACTACTTAAACTGTGAAGAAAGCAGAGAAGGGAGATGTGCTGCAGTCCAAGAGGAATGTAATGTGATAAAGATAAGTTTATCTTGCTGCAGGAGCTAATATCCACAGTCAGCATCAGAGTGAAAAAGCAGGTTTTTTTCCTGAGGAAGCTTAAAATAGATAACCACAATAAGAAGAAAAATAACACAAGCAAGCAAATAATATCATTTTCCATTTTAAAGGCAGGGATCAGAGGCACAGAAAGATTAAATGATTTACCCCAGCTTAAACAGGTCCTGATCAGGAATTTCTCTCCTCTGCTTTTGCATTAATCACATTTGTAAGGTTCGGACTGCTTCACATATTGACCACCAACACATAATAATTGTAAGGAAGCCTGAAAGTAAAGCCTGTCTCCTTGTGTCATACTGAGCAGGGGGACTGAAGGGGTGTAGGAATTTGGAGAAAGTGTTTAAAAAATCATGGAATGGGGAAAACGACTTGAACTAACATCCAAATGCATTTTAAAGCTTAGCAGAAAAAGAGATATTTGCAAATGCAGATGAGCAACAAAATGCAATGACAGCATCCTCCCCCCCCACCATCAGTCATCATATACTCATTTTAAGAGACCTGCAGAAACTCCTAATTAAGGTGTCCCTTAGGACTCTTGTTTTCTGTCTCATTATTCTGATAAAGTGGACACCAATGAGTCCCCTAATGAGGATTAAACTGGAGGCTTTAGTTGAATTTGCATCTCACATTTGCTATTGATGAGACTCTACTGAAATATGCCACAGACACTTGCCAGTTTTTAACTCAGAATTCC
The DNA here is from genome assembly GCA_013399075.1 of Chloroceryle aenea. NCBI lineage: Eukaryota > Metazoa > Chordata > Aves > Coraciiformes > Cerylidae > Chloroceryle > Chloroceryle aenea. The sequence continues at coordinate 1,073,918 of VWZY01004273.1, forward strand.
AAATACTGAATGAAAAATCTGATAATAGACTTCTACTGCTTTGCCTAGCAAATGTCCAAAAATAAGAGCTAAAAATGGTCTGTTTTGATAAATACAGCATTTTCCCATCCACAGTCCAACAGTGTGTGTCATATTGCTATGGATCTGGCTTAAAAGGGACAGCTGCTCCAGGGATCTGGAAACACTCTCTTTAGTTTTTAACAGAAGGAAAAACTGAAACGGAAGCAGCTGTTTGTGACTGTATCATGTGTGAGATAAGGCCTTTGGAGATTTTTTTTTCCTGATAGCAAGTGTTTAAAGTCTCATCTTCCTTAAAGGAATTTTGATTTCATGCCTGAGCCAAGAAATATGCTTTGTGTGAATTCACATGACAGAGTTTCTTGTTGATGGTTTTAGCTAATGCTGGGGTGAAGTTATTAGGTTGTTCTTAAACCTGGTTACTTCATGTGCATACCAGATTGATGATCCAATGTCAGGTGGGAGCTTGATCTTCTGTACCTCCTCCATTGCCTTGCTCTTAGTTGTAAAGTAGCACCACTAACGTCAATGTCCACACAAAAGCCAGGAGCTTTCTAGATCCTAAGAGACAGCAGGTTCCCTGCTAGAAATCGGACTAAAGATATTTGTTCAGCCTTCCTAAACTCCACAAGTCCTGAATTAGTGTCTCAGTCAGTTTATTCAGAGTGTTCAACAGACCTTAATTAGCACCCTCTAAATGAAATTTATATCTGTCTTTCAGAGATCTGTGAATCAAGATGCTCATTTCTTTCTGAGGATTTCCTTACTCTTCAGCATAGATGAGGATGAACAGTAACAGCCCAGCAGCTTCCCTCTCTTGCCTTATCTATTCATTGATATCTGACAGCAGATGGGTGAGACAATTTAACTTTCAGAAGAGATGCAATATGTTTCCCTCATATAGAGTGGAAAATGCATGCACAAAAGTATGTCCTAAAACTTTAGATGAGTTCAACTATCACCTATACAACTTTACAGAGAAGTTCATTGAGTTAGATATAAAGCATGATTTCAGGCTCAGGAAAACCTTGCACTGTAAGGTATTACAGTCTGCAAGAGAATTCTGAAGAAATATTGTTTTATACTTTTCCATGGACATTAATTTTTGGCTCCTACTGGAGACAGGTTACTCGTCTGATCCAGTACTGTGCTTTTTTCTTGTTAAATTCAAAAATGTTTCACTTGGCATTGCAGTGTGAAACTTTTTGTCTTCCTTGTCCTCATCTCACAAATCAGATTTTTTTTCTTTAAACAAAATTTAAAAACACGAAGGAAAAAAACCCACAATTTGTTTCTTTCTGATTGATTCAAGCTGACTTTTCTTTGAATTTCCTTTTCCAACATTAAATTGAAAAATTTGTTATTTGCAGTCAAAGCTAAGATTTGCTTTACTTAGTTTAGTCAGTAAATCATCTGGATTTGATTTTAAGCAGGTTTTCATAATGACAGTCTGTTGTGCTTCCTAATTTGGGAATTAGGGATCCTGGAGGGACCCTACTGTTTACCAGCTTCAGTAAAAAGCAATTTTAAATTCATTTCAATGAGTTCTGTTTCTTCCCTTCCCTGTGGACAAATACACCTTGTATCATGTGGTATGCTAGTTATACTGCCCACCCTACCTGATGGATAACAGCTGAGATTAGTTCTCATACTGGCAGGAGTATGGATTTTCAGGTAAAAGGAGATTTTCCTATTTGACTTCAGAAATTGGACAGAATTTAACCTTGGTTGAAAGTTCTCAAAGCTAAATCATCTCTGGTTTGAGATCTCTTGTACCCCAGAGACCATAGTTCTGCACATGAGACATCACAGCTGACAGTCCTGAGATGTGTTTGTTTGGGGACAGTGATAGAGAAATTATTTGAAGTGAAGGGCTTGACAGCTTGGAATTTGCTTCTGCCCTTGGTATAATGCAAGCTGAACTTTCTAATAGTTAGGGCATCTCTGCAAAGCTTCTGTCTATGTGAAAACATTCCCTGTGAATCTACTATAAAAGTAACACATTTTGAAGTTCAAGCATTAGCACTTAATTACACTGATTAATATTTTCATAATTTCTTCCTTAGTTTGGCAGGAACTACTGTATACATGTTATTCTAGCCCTTCCACTTTTGGCTCTAACGGGTTAATTCAGGTGTAATGTCTGAACAGGGAATCTCCAGAATAGCCAGCAAGATTTCCACGTGTACCCGAGTGTCTACAGACTTGCACAAACACCTCATGAGGTTCACAATAGTGTGAAGATGTCCAAACTTGAAAGAAATCCATGGGATTTATACACCTAAACACTTTTATAACAATCCTAATCTTGTTCTAATCAATCTACTAAGTGAGATGTGTAGCATCCTTGTCCACCACCTCTGCCTGAGGACTTCTAGGCAATAAGGATCCAGTTTGTCAATGATCAATGTCACTGTGCCTGACATCTTCCTTCTGAACAGCTTTGCACTAGCAGGACTGAGGTGTCTGAAGCTAATGGGCAATCAGCCTACTGACATCAAAGGCTTTGTAGTCACAACACTGAGATTAGAAAAAGATGCTTTTGAGTCACAGGGTGACACTGGAAAATTTGTTGGATAAGCTCATCACTAATTTGCTGCAGTACTTCAAGTGGGACAGTTCTGGTTACATTAGAATCACTTATGCATTGTAGATACAGAAATCTGAGATAGACCTTTTCAAATCTATTCAAATCCATCCCAGGAAGGTCAGCACAGCCACAGTGGATACTCTTCTCTTAAGGAGGTCAGAAGATACATGCCCCACAAGAGCATGTTTGTCCCCATTTAAAGACGATGTGACTGTCCCAGAAAGAGACTTTTTCAGTTAGCAGTGATGAATGCCACCCTGAATATTTTCATCTATTCTCTGCATTTATTTAATACTCAGATCTAAAAGTCAAAAATGGGTTTAGATCAGGTCCTACTTTGTACTGTTTGATGGCAAGAATGAATGCAATGTACCTGAATACTCCAGTTTCACTCCAATTCACAGATTTTCAAGTACTCATCTGAAAAACAAAGCTTTCTTCATCTGTTATTTACACAAATGGAGATTAGAGTATAATGACAAAGATAACCTCCATATGACAGAGACAACCAATATCAGATGAGTATTGCACCTATCACAATAAATTTTAGAGCAACAGATGTTTTTTCAAAGAAGTCATATTTTATGGGGGATTAGACTCTGTGCAATTATGTTTCTTACTTTTAAAAGAAGGGAAAACACTTCATAAAACAGTTAAAATGAGGAGAGACTGCGGTTTTCCCTTCTGCAGGTACCTAGTAAGTCATATGTAGATCTAGGAGCTCCCAGCCACCAACTTACCAGTTTTACAAGGCACATGATGCTTGCTAAACGAGACCAAGTAACTACTGTATATTTTAGTATGGGAGGAAAAAGTGTCTCCAATGGTTTTGGACACCTTGTTACATCCCATTCTGAAATCTGTCAAGCGTGTAATGACAGCTAGGACACAGAGGAATACTTCTCCAGTTCAAGAACAAGGAGGCCCACAAGGAAAATTTGCTGATTTGTTAAACCCTTTACATTTCCAGATACAGCTGTAGGATACTGAGCATATTACTGTAAACAAACATCAGAACTTTTGCCTCTATAGGTTATTGAGCCAGGCAGTTGATATATGAGCAGTTCCCATGTAACTTGGACACTGACAATAGAGTAATCCTGAAATCTTGTATTGACAGATGGAGCTGCATTTGGATTTGTCCAAATGCAAGTTGCCTAGAGGTTGCAGTGGAACAACTTTTACAGGAGATTTCAACCCAAAGCGCTAACCACTTGTGTTTGCTCTCAGTGTGCTGACACATCTCACCTCAGAGAAGCAAGTAACATGTAGTTTTGTGTATATTTTTATTGGGATAAATGGTAGCAGTAAACATAGCCAGTCCTAGAGAGATACCCGTGCTGGTGTTGCAATTAATATAACTGTTCAGTGAGAAAGTGTACACAAGGGGAAGGTGGTTATTGTTCACCTGTATTTGTAGTAGAGTTAGAACCCAAAATGTAGTCCCCAGCATAGTACCAATGAGACAATGTGGAGATGTGGTGGGTTAGACTTCAGTACCTGTGTGCTCTCAGAGCCATTGGTAGACCTGTATGACTTCAACTAAAGTGCTGTGTCTGTCTTTTTGTCTTTGGCCTTATGAGTAGGTGGAAACTACCCTGATGATGCCTGAAATTAGATTGCATATGAAAATGTACAGGTCATCTGAGTGACTTCTAAAATCATGCTGGGTAGGGACAATGCAAGAATACAGCTTTCAGCCAGGCCATTTCAATCCTATTCTAAATCTTTCCTGACAGAAATCTCCCTCCTGCAGTGTACCTGGAAATATGCAGAAAAGTCAGTTATGTCACGTGGCAAAACCTCAAATCAACAGTTACAGTGAGCAAAACTTTGACCCTTCTCCCCAACACTGCCTAGAAAAGATGTTCTCATGCTGTTTTCTTTTGGGAATAAATTCCTACCTCTACCCTGCAGGTATCCTTTCTCTCTTTGTAGTAGCAAAAGCACTGGGATCAAATTTAAAATGTTCAAACCCCCAAATTCCTCAAAAGGTACTGTGAAACTACAGCTCACACATTATTCCAAAAGCAAGCAAGCAAGTTTTGATTTATTTCAGAAGTGGCATGTTTCTTCACTCTCATTAAAAATTAGTTGTTCAGGAAGGGTGGCAATGCAGGGTTGTAAAGTTCCTGGTTCTTTTCCTGGCTTTGCCATAGAAATAGACCCAGACTTACCCCACACGAAATTACTCACCTGTAAGTCAGATACCCAGTCTGAGTCCCTGAAGCTCCCTAGATATGGAGCAGAGAGAATAAAACCATAGAGAGGATGTTTATTAGTATTTTTATAGTGCATATTCATGAGCACATGCTTATTAATAAACACATTTTTATTAATAAATGATGTTTTTTCATAAACACATTCTCATGTAGGTCGTGTGTTATGACCTGGGGGTGCTCTGTTTACATCAGAAGGAATCTAAATGACCAGTTTAGGTTTTATTCCCAGATTAAGAGAGGCTATATTTCAGTCTCATGAATCCCACTTTTCTTTTTAGCAGTGTGCAGTGACCACAGTGTCAATTCCTCACCTCCTTGAACACACTTCGACCGAGATGGATCACCCAAAAGATCCACTGCGTTTCTGGCAGCCTGTCCACTCCTCTAAAATATTAAAAACCTGCCAAACAAACTTGGTTTGCACTTTGTACTCATAATGAACTGTAGCACTGGAGCACTAGGTGGCAATGTTGTTACAACGAAAACTCCAACCAGCTCCGTAAACCATCAGAGATCCCAGCGATGATTCGCAGGCAGTGCAGAAGCTTAGAGAGCTGCCATCGCTTCTTCAGTGGTTCTGTCACATCATTTTGGTTGCCCAGCCTTGCTCTGAGAGAAAAGCAGTTGGTTTGTTTTTTGCATTCTTATTAAAAAACTAATGAAGGTGATGAGCTGACACTTTACACAAATTTGGATTTCCTCCTAAAATTTCCAGTCAGTTTTGGGAATATTGAATAGTATACACAGGACTGAGCTGACAGTCCTACCAGGGTGAGGTTCAAACACCTAACATGTCGAGGGGAGAACTCAAGCCAGATCTACTAAGTGAAATCATAAAAAGACTTCACTTGTACCTTCCTCTTCCCTTATGCACTAATTCCAGTGACATCAAATACAAAACTCCTGTGTACAAAATCCAGGATGTGGGCAGCTTTTTTTCAAGATTAGTGCTTCCAAAAAGAAAAGAACCAATGCAAGTGTGCTGCAGTTAGCAGTTCAATATATGTTTTATTAACTCCAGGCAATTAATCTTCATTATCAAGTCATGATTCTGAGGGGCCTCTGCACACTCTGAGTATTTTAATCCACTTTATTACAAACTGTTTACCATTCTCATAAACTGTGTGAGTTGCATCTATGTCTACCAAGAGGATAAGCAACAGTTCTGGTCTGAGTTTACCCCATGACTAGAAGAACCATAATGAAAACTCGGGTTATTTTTTGGTTTTGTTAGGTTTGTTTATTTTGAAGAAAACACTGCAGCCTGTGATAGCAGGTCTTGTGGCCAAAAGCAACAATGCTCACAGTGCAGAAGACCCCTCCCCACTTCCCAAGGAAGGGAAGTGAGCTGCACTCAAGGGTCCTTCCAGCTCTGCATTTCTACTAGTCTACAGGAAGCTGGATCCCACAGTGGGTATTGTACTGAGCCATGGTGTGAGCATCTTGGACTGCACCTGAGTTACACAGCAGTCAGCATAGTCCACTGTGTGGTTTCTCAGTGGTGCACAATAATGGTCTCCCTCTGTTCTCTGGAGGATCTGAAGATGCATCAGTAGTAGGGCCAAGGGTCTAAACAACCCACCTACCTATTTGCTGCTGGTTGTGAGCAACATTATGTCGGAGTTACTTGTTCTATGAGCTTTAGTTATCAGCTAAGTGAATACTGTTTTACTCCATGTCTTACACAGAGGTTACCTGCCAGGTCAGTTTCTAGAAGAGATTCTCACAGCGTGCGTTTCCTCGGAGTATTAATTATACCACAAAACCACAACAGTATTGCAGAAGAGTGAGATACAATTTTATCTAACTGGAAGAACAGGAGAAAATTAAAGGTCTTACAGTGTGTATTAAGGAGACATTAGAATTACTCTCTGGATTTGTTTTAGGGCAGTGAGAAAGAGATTCCTCTTCATTAATTTGGTCCTAAAATGTATTTGAAGTCTTATGCAGTTTATATATAAGCAAAAATAAATAAATAAATAAAATTAATGGATGCACCTCCGTGGACTTTATAAGAGTTTTTCATGAGTATGTGTAGCCAAATGTGTGCATTGCTTCATGCACTTATACTTGATATGCTAAACACAGCTGTCTTGAAGTATTTCAGTGGAAAAAAAAAAAATTACTAAGGCTGCTGCTCCAAAAGGCAAGTGCATTCTTCTTTGGAAATCTCTCATTTTTATAGATATTTTTTCATGAAAATGCTATTAGAATTTTTCCCCAGGGATGAAAAATTAGCTACTCTAGATGGAATTGTTTTCTTACAGCTCATAGGTTCTGACTTTAAAAAATATATAAATTTGTTGATGTGTGGGCTACCCCAAAAGGGTATTTCCTTTTTCCCTGTCTTTTCTGACTGTCCTTTCGGTGCCCTTCCTTGGGCAGCACTGGTGCTTCCACTCTTCTGCAGTGAGTCACTGCAAGAACATTATGTGTTTGAATACCATTTACTTCTTTGTTGGGATAAATCCATGATCTAGTGACCAGAAAATAGAGTGTGTGACTGGAGGTGGGAAGAGCTGAGCAGCCTGCATTTAGTTTGACTCAAGCAGCCAATAAAAATACTTCCATTATTAAAAAAAATAAAGAGAAAAGAAAAGAAAAGAAAAGAAAAGAAAAGAAAAGAAAAGAAAAGAAAAGAAAAGAAAATCTTTCCAAAGAGTAGTTACCGGCCGTGAAGAGTTTTGTGGGCTTGGACTTTAGTTTTTTGTTTGTTTGTTTCCTTAACATGCCATTATGGGGTGGGGAAAAAAGTATTAATATAATGAAAAGGGAAGAATATTTTTCTTACCCAGAGCAATACATTTAGATTGGAATAAAAAGAGAGGGATAAAATGAGGGATTTTTGCTTGGTTTTAGCCATGTGATCATACACAGACTTTGACAGCATAGCAAAGTTGTGCTGATATCTGAGGAAAATCAGAAGCCACTAAAAGATGGAAAGTTTAAAGAAGGGAAAAAATGTGCATTTCTGGCCTTATTCATGTCTCATTAGCTTCTAGCACAGTAAATTGCCTAGACCAGCAAAAACACTTGTTCTTTCTCTTTTTTTAATGCAAATTTTGTGAAAAAATTGTAAAGTCAGTGAAAAAAAATGGTACCAAAGAATAGACTGGACTTAACATTTTCAGAGCTGTCAGATATGACAAGAGTACGTGTCTACCATTCCCCCTTCCAAACAGTTTATCTCTCCATAGTTCCCTTAAAGATATTGACAAGTTTTCAAAAGCATAATTTTGCTATTAGATTCTTAGTGGTTCCGTGCTCAGTCAATAAATTAGAAATTAAAAAAGTCCCCCACCGAGGACAAGGATGTGAGGAAGTCTACAAAGGCATTAATTCAATACATACTGGATTCATAGGATTTGGATGATCCCTTTATCTTGGAATGTGTCCTGGTGTGAATTTCCAAAGGCTGTTGGATGATGAAAAATGTGGCTGAAAATTGAAGCCTTTTTGAAACCTCCCTACACTTCCAGGCACCAAAATGTCTCTGATCTGCTCCCAGGGATCACAGTGAAGTGACAGCCAAATAAATAGCCCAGCAACCTCCAAACCTTCCTTATTACTTCCAAAATGCTTGACTTCCAAACTCCCAGATGGAAAAAGAGAGGAAAGGCAGTGCTCTCTCTCCTTACTTATGGAAGACACCATGACTCAAGAGCGGCATTTTAGAAGTTAGAGGGCTTCCTTTACATAGACCATTTGTGACTACTGTTTGATTTAGCTCCTACATTCTTAACTGAATTCCCTAGGAAGAACCCCAGTGGAGAAGTTTAAGGGAAAAAATAGGCACATGAGCTCTGTCAGAAATGCTGGAGCTGGTTAAGTCAAGCAAATCATTAGAGTAGGTGGAACAATCCTGAAGAATGCCATCCTCTCCAGAAATCCTCTAGCTGGAATGTGAGAGAGTTGTTTTTCTTTGACATTTTAAAAAAAATATTTCTCTCCTTCCTACATGTTTACACCTTCTTCCCATTAATAATTTTCTCTCCTTAATATTTAATGAAATGCCTTGGTAGACAGTGGTGTTCACTAAAAGCCATGACCAAAGCAATGTTTTCATTTAATTAAACTAAAAACTACCACCAAGAAGATGTCTATCACCATTTCAACATGAATGCTTAAAAATGCATATTGGAGATGAAAAAAAAATCCAAACCCTTTTTCTTCTCTCTAAAGATTTTTCAATGAAATACCAGTTTATGAAAGCTGAGGTGTCTTTGCATGTCTTCAGCTGAAGCAGGGAAATAAGACAGGTGTTTACACAACTTCCCTCAAGAAGTGTTTTTTTCTCACGTACCTGCTCTGAAAGCTGTTTCAGCATTGTCTTGCACCTGAAGCAGACATATGTTAGTGGTAGTTGAGTGTCAATCCCTGCCAACTGGAAGTGCTTCATACTTCTACTCAAGCTATATAATGAATGTGAGGCAAAGGAGTTGCAAGTGCTCTGGCATCCAGTGCAACCCCCTTTCGAGCAAGCAGATGAAATTGCATAATAGACATTACTGACTCTCTGGTTCATTAATGTGTAGTTTCAGTATGTAGTTCAACTTACTGTAACTCCCTCCTCAGGCTGGTAAAGGCACACTTTACCATGAAGGACACCATACTTGCTGCGGCTTGCATAAAAGACAGTCTTTTCACGTTGACCTTGCCCTTCATGAAACCCACTTTGTTATAACTGTTTAAGTAAGATTGGGCTCTAAGAAAGATGTTAATTCTAGCACAGCAGCATGAAATAGTAATTAGATGAAGAAAAAATACATGACTCTTTTTGTTGAAATGGTGATGTGTAGTCTTTTAAAGTAGCAGCTACACAGTCCATGATTTTCCCCAGACCCATTAAAGAAAAAAACCTTAGTCTTCCTGTTCCTTTCAAAACCATAAATTCTGCTAGGATTACATGCCAAGTTGATTTAAAGTGGTTCTCAGTCAAAAGAATGTGTTGACTCTAAATTTCAGTGCTTAGTAATGTTCTGAAGTAAGCTGTAATCTGCTTTCATGGACAAAAATGAGACTTTTCACCCTTCCAGTTTGGGTTGTCAAGTTTTTTATTACAGTTTGGTTCATTGATTGGTCTGGTTGAATTTTTTCCTCTTATTTTTTTTAAAGGAATCACTGATTGCTCCAAACAGAACTCATTTGAAATTCTTGTGGGTTTCTGTCCCACCTCCTCACCAGTTTAGGTCATCATGTATAACTCAGTAATGAGGATTACCCAGACCTGAGCAAGGCATAGAGTGCTGAGCCCTCCATTCTTTGGGCACTGAAGATTCCCACTGAAGCACTGAATGTTGGATTCAGAACTCTACAGCAAACATATGTCAATACACAGATGGTCACAACAGCAGCATTTTCCCACAGACATTTGCTCAATATGTTTAGGCAAACCCTCTTCCATTTGTCCTCAGACCTGTTGTTGTTCAACCCAATATTCCAGGCAATTTAACCTGCAGGCAGAAATTTTTCCATGAGGAAGACACACAGATACAACAGCAAAAAGAACTCAAACCAACAAGCTGGGAAGAAGATTACTGAGCCAGATGGACAGACAAACTGATAGTTTGGTATGCAAAAATAGTTTGCTTGGAACAAATTCAGGAGGATGTTCAGGGAACGCAGATTATAGCTTGTAAATAGGAAGAGTTCAAAGAGGGAAACAGGTATTCCAAGACAGGCTTTTGTAGGCTGGAAAATAAATGTATGTTTGACACTTAAAGGTTTATTTTCAAAAGAAATTGCCCTTTTTCCCCTGAAAAAAAAAAAAAAAAGTAAGATTTTAGCTGGAAGGTAAATATAGATGAGATTGAGAGACACTGAATAATAGGAACATCAATAGGAGAATGAAGCACCCTCTGGCGGTATCTGCCTCCACAGACCATGGAAGAAAATCTAGATGACTAACTGGGATGAAGAACTATCTTTTACAAGATCCAAGTAAAACACTATGAAATCAACGGGTTGAAGACAGCTTTAGAATTCTTGGGATTCTGAAATGCACTGCAGAGGGAAGATCCATGTCTTGAAAGAAAAGCACTGATGCTACTGAAGTCTCATGGCGGTGTGAAGAAAAGCACAGGGTCAGAGATGTGAGACAATTTTAAATTAGTCTAATCTCCTGGGAACGGTACCAAGTGGGTCACTTGGCCTGAAGACACAAAAACAAACAGGAAAGATTCTGTTGTACAGAAACTAGAGAATTTCATTAATACCTGGTTGTGGATGAGTCTTTGTCATGATAAATACTACTGCAGTAATATGAAGAGAACTTATAACAGACCCAGGACATGATTCATTGATTCAGCTTCACTGAGTTGCAGTTCATAGGCCAGATAGATACATATATGTGTATCTATATATTTCAGACACTCTCCAGTAACAGTGTAGTCAAAAACTATCCTCCCTCCAAAGATTTCAACATCTAAATAATTGTATTCCTCCTCTGTCACACTTGGGAGGTTCATAGGAACTGTTGGACCCCTAAGTTTGAGTCAGTTTTATGGGTATAAATCGGAACAGCCAGAAGGGTCTCTATTGGTGCAAGGTATGTAAGAGGGGTCACTGAGCCAAATCTTTTGGTAGTTTATTCCATGGACTGTTCTCTCAGGTAATAGAGTATTCCATGTTCAAAACTGAAGGGTTTAGAATAAATAATCTCTCCCCAATACTCTATCAAACCCCTACTATTAAGTGCTGAGCAGTTCACTAACTGAGGTTTTCTCTTTAGATACCCTGCTGACTGCTGCCCATTTATTTAGATCTCTGCCAGCCTTTTGTGTCCACCAGACTTCTCAGTCCTTTAATCCGTGTTCTCTCCATTTCCTCCTGCCTTTCCACAGGCCTGATTTCTCTAGGACTCCACACTTTGAACGTGGCTTTGCTTTCCTTTTTACAGATCTTTTTTTTTGTCTACATCTCCTCAAACATGGTAATGTCTGATCTAATATAGGCTCATCATGCTTTGCTGCTGCTTCAGACTTGACTCCTGTGGGTAGTGGGAATGATATCCATGGTGTCAGTCAGCATCACACTATTGCCTTCAGTACAGCTACATCTGATTTACACCAGATGAGGATCCAGCCTTCTGCTGCCAGAAGTACTAATGATTTTGCAGAAATATGGGTCTCTCTCTCCCACTTTTTCTCTTTTTTTTTT
>VWZY01004273.1:1085976-1104798 GCA_013399075.1 Chloroceryle aenea
AGATACCTTTTTGACTCTGCATTGTCTGTTACTAATTTACTGAAAGGAATTGGATCTATATTTTCATCCGAATAAATATTTCTTCTCATGAATACTGAGAACAACTACTTAGTGAAATATTTCCATGGAGAGTTTTAAAACTTATTTTCACAGCTGTGAGTTTGTTCAGGCTGATATTAGTGGATATCAGTACTATGAATGATAGCAGCACTACCATGGTATAATGTTAACAGAACCATCCAGCCTGGCTTTCTGCTCTCCAGAAACACCAATTATCCTACCTCCAAATAGCTTCAATTCAGTGGAGGGGATGTGTGTCATACTTTTATTTGTTATGATTATATTAAGGATGACAACACAGCAAAGGCTAAAGGTGACATTCATACTGGTAGGCTAAACAGTGTGAAGGCCTTTTCTCTGTCCCTGGAGCCAGCTGCAGCTGGGGCTATTTCTGATTTCTCCTTGGAGCTCCTGTCAGTGTGAGCACTGAGAAAGACAGATGGGTCATGAGAGAAGGGCTTCTGCTTTGCGATGCTTGATGGACCCAAAACATCTCACAAACAGAGGGGAAAAAGGACTACTGAGTGTGAGGTAACTGCTTACATTGGATGATTTTGATGTCTGGAGTAAGGAGTTGAAGGAAAGCAATTTGAGGTCCTAGTCACCTCCATAATTTAATTTAAGGAAAGTTATTTTCTGGATCCAGGCCTCAGCAATTTGTCCAAGATATGGAAGCTTTAAGCAGAGCCAGGAATGAAACCAGTGCTACTTTACCCCCAACTCACTGCCATGAAGAAGACCACCTTCTCCCCACCCCAAGCACAGTGTTGTGTTACTACAGGCGGTGGCAGTGGCAATGTGCTTTCCCAGAAAAAAACAAAACCAGCTTGGACTGTTCCCATAGTATTTCAAATCACCTGAGCCCTGGATAAGAAGAATCTCTGTGGGGACAGGAACAGACTGAGGCCAGTCTGATGTGTCAGTTCATGGGTCAGGGTCCAGGCGCAGACCAACAGTGACCATGGTCAGGTCCATGCGGGACTGTGGCATGGTGGGACTACAGCTTGTGGGAGATAGATATCAGCACAAGAGCTCCATCTCAAGGCAGCAACTTCAGGTAGAGGGATTAGCCCTGGCTGACACCACAGCAATTGACTTGGAGCTCCATCTAAAGTCACCAAAGGAAGGAGAACAGTCTTCCCTTGTGCTGTCACCAGCCTGGCCCAAAGTCCCAGATGACAGACCTCCAGGGTGGGATGTGTGTTCAGGTCCCTTATAGTGTCTGTTGGTCTTATTGTCCTCCAAAGGAATTTATTTTCCTTAACTGAATATAAAGGCAGAAAAGACTAATTATCTTTCCCTTCGGCAAATTTACCTTCTAGGCATTTAGAATTAAGAGATATGAACCCAAATGCAAGCAGTTCTGACAATAATAAAACCAGGAAGTATGACACAAATGATGAGACTTCATGGGACTAACTCCTGATCTTATCTGAGGAAAAGCTCAGATGCAGACGGTGTTCAGTAAGAATGAAACCATTACAGACTCAGGTACTGAAGAAGGTACAACAACTCTGAACCCGAGCTCCTATTTATCAGAGACCTTCAAACTAGCTCTCACTCCATCACAGAATCACAGAATGGTTGAGATTGGGAAGGGACTTCTGGAAGGCTTCCTGACAAACCACAGAATCATTGAATCATGGAATCATTAAGGTTGGAAAAGACCTTTAAGACCATCAAGACCAACCGTCAACCCTACACTATCATGACCATTAAAGATGTCCTGAAGTGCCACATCTAAACACTTTTTGAACACCTCCAGGGATGGTGACTCCACCACCTTCCTGGGAATCCTGTTTAAATGCCTCACCATTCTCTCAGTAAAGAAATTTTTCCTAATGCCTAATCTAAACTTGCCCTGGCACAACTTAAACCTCTCATCCTATCACTAGTTACTTGAGAGAAGATAACCAACACCCACCTCACAGCCTTCTTTCAGGTAGTTGTAGAAAGCCATAAGGTCTCCCCTCATCCTTCTCTTCTCCAGACTAAACAATCTCAGTTCCCTCATCCTGCTCCTCATTAGACACGTTCTCCAGACCCCTCACCAGCTTTGTTGGCCTCCTCTGGACCTGATCAAGTGCTCTGCTCAAGCAAGATCACCCAGAGCAGATCACCCAGGACCATGTCCAGATGGGTTATGAATATCCTCAAGGATGGGTACTCCACAGCTTTTCTGGACAACTGGACAACACGTGGCAGTGTTTGACTCCTTTCTCAAAATAAAAAGTGTTTTCATGGGTTTTAATTTGTCCCTATTTCCTCTTACCCTGTCACTGGGTACTATCTCCCTTGTCATCAGCTGTGGGTCTAGAAGCAAAACAGATGTACCAGAGGGATTGAAGGTGCTGAGTGCTACTAAACGGCAGTGTGCATGACTTGGAAGTAATGTTATGCTAATGAGGGTATGGCCAAGAATTAAATACTTCCCCTTGCTTTTAGTAGAAAATAATGTTTCCTCCACTGTAACCTCTTTCCATAGCTGAACTTTAATTAGGTTTAACCAGTGGTCCGATGATTACAGCCTTGTCAACCTGCACCAGTTTGTCTTTCTTCCTTAATTATCATCCACCATTACTTACAGTGCACTTTCTGTAACCAGTTCTTACTGGAGTAAAAGTAGAAATCTATATCACATCACTAGAAATAGAAAGGTGCAAAATTGCAGGTATACTTTGCATAAAGTGCAAATGAGAAAATACACTGAGGTTGATAGGAAAGTAGACTCAGAAAATATGGGGAAACAGCATGCAACTCAGCTGCCTAAGCACATGGAACATGAGATACATGATACCTCAGTCCTTCTAGAGATGTGACTTAAGGCAAGGAGGGGTATTCTAAGGCATTTCTGATAGAATCACAGCAGGATTTGGGTTGGTAGGGACCATTAATGGTCATCTAGTCCAACCTCCACTGCAGTGAGCAGGGACATTTTGAAGTAGATCAGGTTGCTCAGAGCCCTTGTCCAACCTGACCTGGAATGTTTCCAGGGATGAGGCACCTGCCACCCCACAACCTGTGCCAGTGTTCCACCACTCTTATTTTAAAAAATTTCTTCCTTATATCTAATCTAATCCTAACATCTTTTAGTTTAAAACCGTCACCCCTTGTCCTACCACAATAGGCTTTACTAAAAAGTTTGTCCCCATTTTTCTTGTAGGCCCCCTTGAAGTATTGAAATGTAAGGTGTCCCAGGAGCCTTCTCTTCTTCAGGTTGAACAACACCAGNTCCAACCTCCACTGCAGTGAGCAGGGACATTTTGAAGTAGATCAGGTTGCTCAGAGCCCTTGTCCAACCTGACCTGGAATGTTTCCAGGGATGAGGCACCTGCCACCCCACAACCTGTGCCAGTGTTCCACCACTCTTATTTTAAAAAATTTCTTCCTTATATCTAATCTAATCCTAACATCTTTTAGTTTAAAACCGTCACCCCTTGTCCTACCACAATAGGCTTTACTAAAAAGTTTGTCCCCATTTTTCTTGTAGGCCCCCTTGAAGTATTGAAATGTAAGGTGTCCCAGGAGCCTTCTCTTCTTCAGGCTGAACAACACCAGCACAACCCTTCCTCACAGGAGAGGTGCTCCAACCCTTGCTCCTGGTTGAGCAGCTGCACTGCACACTAGATGCCTCAGTCTGAAACTGAATCTTCCCTAAATGTCTCAGCAACCAGTATCATCCACCAAAATTGTGAGGAAAAAACATATGTCTCCTGAAAAGAACACTTGTGAGATTTAGACATGCTTTAGCACCACTCCAGACACTAGAATCATGCTCCATAGTCAAAGTAAAACACTGTTTATCAGATTTTTTTATACATTTGGGTTTTTATGGTAGGTTTCAGTTGGCTAAATATGGGTGCATGGTGACATTTGAGATATCCTGAGGTATACTCACAGGTCCTCCCAAGTGACATTGAAGGAAACTGAATAAAATTTTCAGTGCCCACTGCTTTGAATGGCTATGCAAAGAGCAGGGACACAGCGAATCATGCCATTGCATTTGCCTTAGAAAATCCCCTGATCTCTGTGGAACAATCACCTGGAGATAGTTCACCTCCTGCTATGAAGAGTTTGTCTATGGTTAATCAAACAGCACAGATTTTCTACAGACAAACCAGTATGTTTCCTTAATCCTTAGCAGCAAGCCTGCTCTTTCCAGACCCTGAACATGTTTTGGTTTAGCAGATCATTTCTCATCCTCTTACAGTTTACAATGCAGGTCATGAACTTGGAGTATAATATTCCAGCACTTACGTTTTTAAAGTGCAACCCATGTAGCTTTTTAAGCAGAGTAAACACTCAATTACTAGACAGCACGATACTCCCAGTACAATGTTATGTGACAAGGAAAACAGGACAAGTATTTGTATTTGTTTAATTTAAGAAATCAAGTGGACAAGGGTATCTAGACCTTTCTTGTACCCTTATTACTTGTTTCAATTTTGTTGCTGGTATTTTTCTCTTGTTTAATAGGCAAGGCAGCTGACAACTGAATTAGTACTCTTTCCTTAGTATGCCACTGGCTCATGACAATAGCCTTAGGGGTAAGATATAGATAACTGAGAACTTTTCTCACTGTTGTGATATATTTTTTCATATGGTTAATAAGGCAATTGAAATGACATTTCTGTCACTGTGGTACAATCCAGTGAGGTTGTGATTTCCCTTGTGTTGCCACTAGGAGGAGATGCGCTGTATTAATCTCCCCCTCTCTTTTTCTTGGTGAGCACGTTTAAAGGATATGACAGTCCGCCAACTAAAGCGTCCTTTAGTGTTGCTAAGGATTAGCTACTGTTTATTATCACTAATGGGAAAAGGCTTAGGGCTGAACTGTTGTTGCTCCGCTGTGGATTTTCTTTCAAAAGCCTCACAAGAGTGCCCTTATATTCCAATCAGTGAGTTCAGCTGAAGAAACACAAATAAAAGAATCATCGGCAATTAAAAGAAAACAAAACAAACTATAATAATGGCTAAATCTGCGTAAAAGGATACTTAGTAAATCGCTTGTAAGTAATTACATAGTTTTCCTTACAATAAAGCCTATCAAAGCGTGTTGGGCCCAGCTCATTTCTGAAATATCTCTGTTAAGGTCCTGATGCCAAATCCTGCTATTGCTGCTGCAAATCAAGATATTCGCACCGAAGGCCAGCTCAGCTGAGGACTCCTCTTGGTCTATTTGCATCAATATGCCCTGTCCTGAAAGGTGTGAAAGGGAAAGTGAAGGACCAGCACTGAGCACCTTGTGAGAGAAGGGTTTTTGTCAGCAAAGATCATCAGCGTCACACACTATTCTAATATGATAATTGATTATTTCCCAAAGGCCTCTGTACCATCAGCTCAGATTCATATAAAAACATGGCCTTAGTTCAAGTATCTATCACAACTGTAGAGACTACAGGGGAAAGAGGTAATTGGAGTGGCAGAGGCTGCCCTGTTCTCAATGGACGGGCAATTGCCCCATGGCGAGACAGAAATGGATGGTGTATTTATGCACAGGCACATATTGTTCAAGTGGTACATGCCTCTAGACATACTGTCTGCACTCGAAGGGCTCCAGCTTGCATGTTGCAAGTTATTAATCTGATCAGTGTCTAAGCATAGGGCTTTCAGCTGGGGCTTTGCTACTGCATGCAAGTCACTGGAAAGTATGCTTAGCCACTTATCAGAAAACTCCAAAGACATAAAGAGCAGAATTTTCTCTTCATCTTATTGTTAAAACTGTGGCACAATATATGTATACACGTATGTTTCTTTTTGGTTTTACTGGTGGTGAAGATTATCAGAAACCTAGAGTCTCAGCAGTTCTCATCAACTTTGTGGATCATCACATGCTCAGGCCTATCACGTTCCATGCTTTAGGAATGTTCTGTATTTATTCAGTCCTGTATCATTACACCTCAGTTTGCACCCTTTGCACAGGTTCACATTCACTTTAGCTATTTCCTTCTTCCACTGTATGACCTCCCTTGCTTGTTACAGGCAGTTCACATGTTTATTAACCAACAACCAGTAGAATCCGGCATATGAGGTGGAGAGAGACAATGGTGTTAAGTATCCAAAGAGTCAAACTTAATGGAAACCTTCACCTTCACCAAATGACATACCTTGGTCCCTTCTCAGAAGGGAGCCTAAGGTCCCCATATACAGGGACTCGATGATATTAAAGGTTTTTTTCCAACCTAAATGATTCTATTCTATGATTCTATGATCTCATGACCAGATCTTTCTCTGCAAGCTGAGGCTTCTAAGTGACCATAGATATGGTCATGTAGATAAGCTGGACACAATTAAAGGGTGTTTGATGTCACTTGAAATGCCTACTGGTGGCTTACCACTCTAGAAGGGAATGAGTCACCTGTAACCCTGTGTGGCACCTGGTCATCCTTCTACATGACCTGGATACACTGAGAGGTCTTATATAACACTGGAGACAACTGTATAGAGGTTTCTCACTTAGTCTATCTGTGCCTTTCTCTATTGCTTATTTTTGTCTTATAAACCCCTGTGCTTCATGCAAGTTTATAGCTGAGCAGTTTAGAGCCAGAAAGTGATCAACTCCCCTATACTCCAGGAAGGAACAAAACTACATACAAATTCAACCCCATTTTTTTATTAGTTTCATTGAAATAAAGCATTAGAAAAAGAGGAAACATTAAATGATTTGGCATAGACTTTTCTTTTTCAAGTTAAATGTTTGAACTTTTCCATTTCAGAGGGATGTTTTATTCTAAAATCATCTGGCATCTTTAAAGAGAATAATAAAGAAGCAATAAATTCGCCCAAGATGCTTTGCTATTTCAGATCTTACTGATAGGAGCCATGACTCTACAAGCAGATATACACAATTTAACAGTAAAGATTCTCTTCAGCTTTTTCCCACTGTTCAAGTGCTGCGAATAACACATGTACACATTTCTGTAGGATTTGGGCCCAGCTGAGCAATATCTGATTTTATGTATTTGGAAGCAATGAGCATATGAATAATACATCTGTACAAGGGAAGATTTAATGACATGTAGGAAACATGACAGGGGGAATGCAGAGTGCTGCAAAGCAAACAACAAATTTCCAGTAACTTAAAGGAAGTTCAGAGTTAAATTATGATACATGAGGGTCAAGACAGTGATCAGCAATTATTGCTATTTAAGCAGAACTAAATGTTATGAGACTACATCAATGGCAATTCAAAAATCCTAATGTTTTGTTCATGTAACTAATGCTGTGGACCTCAGCATCAGAGTCCAACAACAAAGTATGCTGGTTGGAAGGAAAGCCCTCCAAAACTGGACTTTGTTGTCTGGGGTAAAAAGCAGCACATGTAAGGAGATTTTCTAGTTTGATGTTTTTTCCTGCAGCACTCTGCACTGCTATTTTGGCCTCTAAGAAATATGGGGTGGGGGGAAGGGTCCCTTTTCTCCTAGCCACTACAACTTGTTCTAAATCATCTTTTAATTTGTTGCTTTTAGTATGTTTCTGCAGATCTCATGGAAGTGCAACTGTAACCAAGAAGCAGTATGGTGGTGGGAGGTGATCTTATTTTTCTGCATGATGCAGGAGACTTTGCCCTTTGGTGAGACCTCCCACTGCCATCACAGTGTGGGTAACCCCCAGCATCCAGGAGCATTTCAGTGGAGAGATGGAACTAGATGGGCTCTGTTGCACAGAGAGTAAGTGCTTCAACAACTCTTTATGTTCACAGAAAATATTAAAACCCAAGAGTAGTTACCTTTCCATGCCTGTTATAAAAATCCTCACAGTCCTTTTCCAATCAGGTTTCTCTTTTAAAAGAGAAATAAGCATTTGTGAAAGGCTTATCATGACAGATGTGAACACTGGGAGCCAGTATAGATTAAATTTTCCTAGATCTCTATAGATAAATTGTCCCTGACAATAGCAGCTTAGCAGCAGCCTTTGGAGATGAAGATCCTGGAGATAATATGGACTGTAACTTCTGTACTGACCAGGGGTGACCAAGCCAAAACAACTTACCCTGTTCTGTCAGGTTCTCCTGAGTTATCACCTTTGAAGCACAAAGACCTCTCTCCTAAATTTAATGGTGTCTGGGAGCTTTCCCTTGTAGTGGATGGCTATTGTCCATTCTCAGCCAGGAGTGTCTCTCCAGGCTCTGGAGACTAGCACCCTCTCAGAAACTCTTTCCCAGGCACAGTCTGGGAGACAGCACAGAGCCAAAACTTTTCCTAACAGACATTTTGGATGAGGCCACAGTGTTCTGAATTTTAAGAGAGTGGACTTTCTGTTTCTATTGGCCTCCCTGCCAGACAACACCATGTGAGTATATTTAACTTCTTAGTATAACATTTGAATAGGGTCATTTCACCTGGTTTTTAAGTTTTACAATAAGATTTCTTTAGAAGTTATTGGAGAGAAATGTGTTATTTTTAGTGTGTCATTTATCTGACTACTACTGGCATTTCCAGCAGAATAAGATAACTTGTTGTCTGGGAACACTCAGTTCTCTGTGTTGACTGAAAGTCTTGAGTTATCACCTTAGATGGAAATTCTACATTTTATGAAGTTTCCTCTCTCAATCCGAGTTACAGCTGAGCTATCTCTGGTAATGCAGAAATTATCATGGTTAAGTCTTACCCGAGCCTGGTCTTAACTTCAAAATGTAACCATAACCAAGTTTTCACTTGGCTTCCCCAAAGGGCATGATTTATTACAATTCCTGTAGTGATAACACACACCAAACTCCAAATAAACATTACTGGAAGAGAATTCTGAGTCCTCTTTACTTCAGGATGAGTTTTGCCCTACTCATAAAGGTACCTTGTGCAACCACAAACTATCATATGAAGCCCTGTTGCCAAACTTTGGACTTTTCAATACTATCCACTTAAGAGGTAAAAAACTTTAAAATGTTTACTTATGGTTCTCAAATCAGACCTTACACTGAGGCTTAGTAGATGATTAAAGATCAATCAAATATTCAGAAATTTTCCTGAACAATATTATTTCAGATAAACAATCACAAAGATTAACACAAAGATGCCATGTGAGTGCAGGCTTCAGAAAAGTGAGGAATAAGAAGATTTACAAAAGGGGAAGGCATGAGAATTAGGATGAGGCTATCACTTAAACTATAAGAAATAATCTGCCTTCTACTACTTTTCCATATACATGTCTGCTTCTTGGAAAAGTATTTTCTGGAGAGCTCAGCAGAGACAAAATGCTGCTATTGTGAAATGTATTTAGTAATAGTTAGGACAGAAGCACACCCCAAGCAATGCCGTTGAGGCATTCAGCCATACAGACAAACTGGTTGCTAGCATTTTCCTTCCCCAGACAGGGCCAGTGAGGCTCTAGCCACACCTAAAGTCCTATCCTTTCATTAACTTCAGTGCTGAATCTGCACTGACACATTTGCATGGCAGGTAGATCCAGAATGAGTTTGAACATCTCATAATTGCTTGTTTTGGATGTAAATCCACCAGTTATGTGGCTATGTGTGACCAAAACTTCTGGCTATTGAGGCTAAGCAATGCAAATAATATCTGAGATACCGTGTAAGTATCTCAGCTGCTTTAGGCACACGTGAAGGTGCTGAGATTGAACAGGATAATGTGAAGCCACAAAAAGGATCAGGGACATCATATTCTAGGCTGTGTTATTGCTCATATCAATGATATTTTTCTATCTCAACAGTAAATTTCTGTAGTGTCTTGGAAAGCCATACCTCCAAGGATCCTGGAGTGTTAGGCACTGCGTCAACCTAGAACCAAAAATGCAAGACAGCTTAAAGTCCAAGAAGGATGAATGCTTATGTGAGAATCATTTAACTGGCTGGATATCACACTGCAAGGTTTTGGCAAGAGCTCTTTTTGAAGAGTTTGCAGGTACTGCAATGCACAATACTTTTTTTTCCACATCATGATTGCAGTGGAATAGCTCATGAAAAAAAAAACATTACAGAATAAGGGCAATAGATCAGATCTGAACCCTTTGAAGGTTTCTAGGGCTTGTGCTATTGACAGTTTCTTTCCTGAATTTGCTTTGTTTCTGTGCCTAGTGAGTATCTGACTGCTGTTTTAGAAACTACTAGCATATTCTACAGAGCACTAAATTTTAAAGTACCCCTACAGTAACCTTAATACCTTTTATCTTGAATACTGTAGTGCGTGTACCTTTATTTATAATGTATTGTACAGCCTGTGATGCTCACTAGTGCTGTACTTTTACCATTAGCACTCCAGGAAATGAAAGAACTTTAGCTTACATTACGACAGGAGCAATTCAAGGCAATCTTATTTGGCAGAGCAACTTGGAGCCTGAAGTAGTCTATCAGATTAGGGTGAGTAAACGGTTGCTAGAACAAAGTACTTGAAAAGTAGGATTAGGAAATATAGGCCCAGAAAAGGACAATTTTGGTGTTCAGTCCATTTTTGAAATGCAGAATGGAGTGGAGATAGAAGGATATGAAGTGACTAGTGGTTGAAAGGTAAAAGAAATATCTCTGCTAGCCAGAGGTATATTAAGAAGTGAGAGAAAAATACAAGAAAGGGTAGAAAGAACAAAATCTGAAAAATAAAGGGTTGAAGGGTGGACAACATAAAGTAATTCATGGCACTCAAGGTAGGAACATGGCTGCTGCTTAATTTACTTGTATATCACTCTCCAAAGTCACCTAGTCCTTATCTTGATTTCATGCAGAGAATGGGGTTTCTGCTGTAGGCAGTTGGGCTACAATTCCTCTCCAGGTGGTGTGAAAGACTCTTAAAAATAATCCAATGCTCTTGACTTGTAATGGGGTTGAAGTGAGATCAGTCATACAAGGTCCCACAGGGACAGTAGAAAACATCTACCAAGGCCATTACAGAAGTGAGTTGGAGGAAAGAAACAATTGCTAAATGCGTGTGCCACAAGGAAAGTGGAGTCAGCTCCATCATGTATTGTGACACCCATGGTACATAATCACAGGGCTGTCTGTTGTATATCTGCATCTGAGCATAAGGGATGTGGTCTACTGATTTTAGCTGGGCTAGTGTTAATTTTCTTCACAGTAGCTCATATGGTGTATATTCTGGATTTGCTGATAAATCAGGGATGCAACTAACACAGTCAAGGCTTTTTCTGCTCCTCATGCCACCCCACCAGTGAGCAGGTTGGGAGTGCACAAGAAATTGTGAGGGGACACAGGTGGGACAGCTGACCCCAAGTGACCAGAGGGGTATTCCCTACCATAAGACATCATACTCAGCATAAAGCTGGGGAAATATGAAGGAATGGGGGGACATTTGGAGTGATGGCATTTGTCTTCCCAAGTAGATGTTAAACATGATGGAGCCCAGCTTTCCTGGAGATGGCTGAACCTGCCTGCTAATTGGAAGGAGTGAATTCCTTATTTTGCTTTCCTTGTTAGCACAGTTTTTGCTGTACCTATTAAACTCTCTTTATTTCAACCCACAATTTTTCTCACTCTGTCCTCCACCCCACTAACAGGGCTGAAGGGAGGAAGGAAGGGAGAGATTGTGTGATTTAGCTTTCTACTGGGATTAAATAGTAAGGCCTTGGATCACCCAGCTGGTCATTACTGGACACCTGACAGCTGAATACTCCAGAGCTGTCCAACTCCACCTGGGGATTTACATCAGCACAGAGCTAGGACAATCTGTATCATCTGAAGGAAGGTCCTATATCCGATGTACTACCACCTCTTCTGTATTTTTTGCATTACAAACTGCACCTTTGGGAGGAGCAGATCTACAAAACAGATTACAGGGGATACAGAGGTCCTGATCCCGCTGACAAAGCACGTGCTGCTGATCAATGACAAACTTGTATTGACTGAAACACCATTCAAGATGAAAGCAAATCAGGAATGTAGTGGTCTTTTCGTGTTTGCTGGTAATGAACTATGCTACAGTAGAAAAAAACCAATCAGGCTTGATGCTGCTTTCCCTTCCCGACATGTGAAAGAGAAGTAACAACACCGAGTTCAGTGGGGTTTGTGTAAGTGGAAAAATCAGGACCAGGAGCAATATCAAACCCAAACCTACAGCTTGTAGGAGGCTGAATTTCCACTTCTTTCTCACAGGGGCTTTTTGTTTGTATTTTCTCCCTGTGTGTATCTCTTTCTTTTCCTTTCCTTTGAAGTCTTAAATCCTATTGGTGACCAATCTTTAAGCCATAATCTGCAGCATTCAAATTAAAGGGAATGGTCTATAGATTCTAGGATTTTCTTCACACTATGCCTAAATCCTAGCAGAGTCCCCTATGAGCTAAGAAAGCCAGGAGCAGAGTGTGAAGTTAAATTGATCCAATCAATGTGACACATGCAATCATGTTGTGTTCATTGCTAGTGAACAAGCTGAAACCCTAAATATATTTCTCCTCCTTAGTAAACTGTCACTTTAGCAAGTTATGGGTCAGCCAAACATATTTAGCAATCTCAGTAGTTCCTTCTCTTATTAATCATTCTGTAGCCTTGGAATTTGCAAGATTCCATAAATCTTCCTTCAATCGAATACTTCTAAAATCCATTTTGCTAGGTGTGTGTTATACTAGGAATAAATATGATCATTTTTCATAGTGAACCTGTACATTGCTTTAAAGAAAACAGATAGAATGGAAATAAGTGCATTTTCCTCCAGTAACATTAAACAAAAAGGTTAAGCTCCTACTGACAGGAAAGATGTATTTGCAAGTGATTAGTTATATTTCTATCATAGCACTTGTCTGTGTTCTTCTTTTGATGTTTAAACAAAGCTCTTGAACACACTGGGTTGTAGTCTCTGATGTTGATTTATAGGTAGGACTGAATTCCAAACACTGAACTAGTAGGCAGGCATTAATAAAAAGGAGAGACTTTCTTCCTGCTGGTTAATACGTGACTAAGCTCTCCTGTTTTAGGCCTCAATCTGTCAAGAACAGGTGTATAATAGGGGAGTCCTTGAGGCGCAAAGACTGGAGCTATACACAAAGGGTTTTGTTCAGCTGCACTCAGGACAAATGTTGAAACACCAATTTACAAAATTGTTTTGACACAGAATTATTTTATGGTTATTATGACACAGACATAAAATTATTTAGGTTACTTCAGGCCCAAGAGGATTGGTAGGAACTCCAGATGGACCTAACTAAACTACTGTAGGTAATTGGGCAACACAATGGCAGATGAAATTCAACACAGACAAGCGGAAGACAAAATGTGTTGGGAGAAGAGTTTAAGTGCTAAAAATCCCATAGACTTTCAGGGAGGCCAGGTCCTTGAAGAGCTGTTAGGAGCTGAACAAATTTCACCCTATCAGTCAAAATCTCTAGCTCGGTGTAGATGACAAATATGTAGAGAATAAGGATCAAAATAAATCTTTCTTTTATATTACATTTCCAGTTGCAAACAACCTCAACATTTCAGAAGAAGGCAAATCATCAACAGCCCTGTTATGCCTTTGAAGAAAATCCTCTCATAACAAGTATCAGGCTAAAGTTTAGAAAGATGAAATGTGATTGTAAAGATTGCCAAAATATAGGACTGTGCACTTCCTGAGCATGCTAAGGATGTACCACCTTTGTTTCCTTCCAGGAACTTGAACTGAGTAATTTGGATTCCTCCTCTTGCTGCTACAGACATAGGACAAATAATTATTCCAATGAATCAAAACATGCAAATAAAGAGAAGTACAACTACACTTCAAAGAAAATCCAAAAGCCAAGTGCATCTGCACTAGTTAGGGACCACTAAGCCACGTTGTCTCAGCGCTGGGAAATTCCATCCTATTTTACAGTTCATTTATTCAATATTTATTCAGCTTCCAGCATTGGATCTTGTTAGGCCCTTGTTAGCAGGGATGACAAGCTCCCTGTTATCAAACATTTCTAAATACCTTACGCAGTGATCAACTCACCTCTCCTTTTTCCCTTTGATAATCTAAGTTGAGCTCCTTAAGCCTGGTATCGCAGAGCTTGTTTTGCAACCCATGGATCAGCTTTGTGGCACTCCTTTGAACTCTCTGTAGTGTATCCACATCCTCCTGAAAAATAGTTATGTCTTTTTAAAAATGAAGTTTATGGTCACAATGTTCCACTGTTCGACTTCTAATTGACTGAACCACTTTTGTAGGTGCAAAATTGTATTAGCACCCTTAGTGGTGCTTGCACTGAGTGTTTATGCGGTATTATAAAGCAAAATAGTTGTGTGCCCATGACTTACTTAATTATGTACCTTTTTGGTGCGTCTTCTAGGGTTTGTAACTTCTGTCTAAGGGACAACAGCCTTTTAGGACAAAGCTTTGTATGGTGGATTCTTCTTAGTGGGAAAAAAATCATCTTTAGTGACAGCAACATGATTGGAAGCCATTCTGTAAAATATATTGAATGTGCAATAGAAAGTCTGTTTCTGATGTCTTCACTCCTCCAGTATTACAGTGCCTTATATTGCAGCCCAGAAAAATATTTATTAACTTAACTATCCACTGAAGCTGATTTCTTAGATAGACAGGTAAGAGCTGTTACAAATTCTATTTGTTTACAATGTCAAAACAACTTCTCATTCTGAAAGCGGGTACAACCACATTTGCATAGAAGTCGAGACTTTCAACTTTTGTTTCTAAATCCTATTGCTGCCTTTTAAACAAGACCCCCCAGTGACTCAGCAGTAGGTGGGACAAATCACAGCTTGCAATTGTGAATTTAAGAACTGCAGAGCATACACTGTATCACCCTTGTGCTAAAAAATTTCCCTAGCCCCAAGGGCAGAGGGGTGACCACTCTGCAATTATCCACCCAGACAGACAGAGGTCCTGGGTTTCAGAAGCTAGGCCTATTAGTATGAAATATGGTGGAGTTTCCTTTATTACTCAGTAAAATTATTCCTGTGATTTATTCCTGTGTATACAAATATACATATGTATGTGTTTATCCTTGTTAGCTTTTTTTTTCTGTATATACCCCATCAGTCTCATGATCCTGATCCCAAGCTAGACCATCATCTGGGACTAAATATGGTTCTATTGATTTCAGCTGAGCTAAAGAAAGTTACATAAGATGAGGATCAGTAGTTTTATTGTTATTTTTTTCATGGTGTAAAACTACAAATTTCCTTGCTGACAGCTGACAGTAAACATTCATTTAGCTGGTAAAGTGGAGTAAGGTTGAGTACCTCAGAAAATGCTTGAAGTAAGAAAAGACCAAGAAACATAATCTTCAGTTCTTTTTTTCTGTTTGCTACATTAGGTAGGAGAACAACCAGGACTGGCTGTGCAGCCTGCTATAGGTGAACCTGCTTCAGCTGGAGGGTTGGACTAGATGATCTCCAGAGCTCCCTTCCAACCCCTACCATTCTGTGATTCTGTGATTGCAATTTTTCCTGAACAAGTATGTATCAGGAATTGCTCCAGTGATGCCAGCAGAGATTAAAAAATAGCATCAAACAAAACATGAAACTATTTGCAAATGAAGGAACTAACCTGAGAATCAGCATTGTTTTCATTAGTGTATAGAATCTCTCTTTCTCAGCCTGATTTTTTCCTCTACAAATAATGTGATAGTGAAACTTAACTGTTGGACATATGCCCCTGTATGTTGGATAGTATAAACATACCCCTATAAACACAGGGTTATAATGACAACAAACAGAAATACAATGTGAAACTTCCAAGATCTCACTCCAATATGAAACAGAAAGAAGAGGTATATCAAACCAAAAAAATAGCTACAGGAGTATCATAGTTTTATCCTTGCTTAAAATTTCCTAAACTCTGTA
Source organism: Chloroceryle aenea (assembly GCA_013399075.1). Taxonomy (NCBI): domain Eukaryota; kingdom Metazoa; phylum Chordata; class Aves; order Coraciiformes; family Cerylidae; genus Chloroceryle; species Chloroceryle aenea. The sequence goes on from VWZY01004273.1 coordinate 1,101,761, forward strand.
TGTTGGTATGTCTATATAATAGCTTTCCCAAAAGCTTTCTGTAGGTTTCCCAAATAATTCCATAGGGAACAGGGTAGAAAAGGGAATAGTTCACAGAACATATAGAAAAGGAAAAGGAAGAAAAAGAGCACCAAACTGTATGGAAAATTATTTAGTTCACATGATCCCATAGGTTTCAAGAGATACTTGTGCAGCACCATGGTCATTTTGTGAACCTGTTTTTTTGGTTTGGGGTTCGTTTGTTTGTTTTTTGGTTGGTTGGTTTTTTTGTGGTTTGTTTGTTTGTTGCTGGGTTGTTGTTTGTTTTTTTTAAAGCCATTAACATTCTCCACCTCCTTACTTGACTGACACCAAGCCTGTATGTTAAAGTTGCTGCAGCGTTTCTCACTACATTGAAAAGGTCTTAAGGTTGATCATATGAGAAAAATGGCCACTATTACTTAATGTGATTCCTGAGAAATTCAGGAGTATCATCAGAGTGCATTGTCTCGTCTGGTTCATCATCAACCTTTTTCCAAAATGATATCAGTGAGATACAATCAGGGCTCTAAATGGGAATCACGGAATGTTTCGGGCTGGAAGGGACCTTGGAGATCATCTGGTTCCAACCCTCCTGCCATGGCAAGGACACCTCCCACTAGACCAGAGTGCTCAAAGCCCCATCCAGCCTGGTCTCAAATGCTTGAACTTCCACAGATTGGGCATCCACAGCTTTGCTGGGCAACCTGTTCCAGTGTCTCACCACCTTCACAGTGAAGATTTAATTTTTTACACCTCATCTAAATCTACCTTCTTTCAGTTTAAAGCCATTACCCCTCATCCTATCACTACATGCCCATGTAAAAAGTCCCTGCCTACCCCTACAGGTCCACTTTAAGTACTGGAAGGTCACTAGAAGTTGTCCCCAGAGCCTTCTCTTCTCCAGGCTGAACAACCCCAACTTTCTCAGCCTGTCTTCATAGGAGAGGTGCTCCAGCCTCCCCATCAGTTTTGTGGCCCTCCTCTGGACCCACTTGAGCAGATCAATGTCCTTCTTGTGTTCGGGGCTCTAGGAGCTGGACTCCAGGTGGGGGTCTCACAAGAGTGGAACGGAGTGGCAGAATCACCTCTTGTGAACTGCTGGTCATGCTTCCTTTGATGCATTCCAGGTTATAGTCGGTGTATCAAAATTTCTGGAAAAATTAAGAATTAAAAGAATTAAAAGGAAATTATTAAGTTGTAAACATAATCAGGGTGAATGAACAGTAGGGTGGATTTTTTTAAGTATCTCTCAGCCCTAAAAGTTATTAAACCACAATTGTACATAGATGAAATTGTTTTTAATAACAGCATCAATCCATCTCCAATTTTATACATAATAGGCAGGAAACTCAACATACAAACCACACATCTGAATGCAGTCCTCGAGGTCCCTGTGTCTTGTGGTTGCTCTACCCTCTCACTGTTATTAAAGTAGATGGGAAGGGGATTTGGGGCTTCTAAAAATGAGAGAAGAAATAGAACTGTGCCGGGGAAAAAAAAAATAATAATAATAATGAGAAATCAGGATGCCTTACTGAACAGCCAGAGTCATTTTATGTGGAGTTTTACCCTCCAGCAACCAAATGGAACCCAAACAAGTCTATTTCTCTGAAAACTTGTTCTACCCACCATTCCCCAACTAAAATACGTTGTAATAATATCATAAAACAGCCAAGGATGAAGAGCTTATTCTGATGGGCTGCTCAGCATCCTCAAAGGGTGGATATTAATATACCTGGGAATCTCACAGTTGAAGCATTTTAATGCAAACTCGCAGTTTACAGGGAATTGAGATACTTCACCTAAATAATTTATATATGTATCTGTGTATATAAAAAAATGGAAAAACGAAATTTCATAATAGCAATAAGTCTGGAGATGTTGTTATCAGGAGATAATCACATCCCGTGGGGGTTCTTGCACTCAGCTGCGCCTCTTTTCCCTTCTCTTCTCCAGTCCTTGTCTTGCCCCTGAGGTATGATTTTTCTCATGATAATTCTTATCTTGCCTTCGTGGTTAGTAATAATAATTAAAATAAAACACTTTATTCACAACTTCCCTGAATGCTCAGCATATGATCTAACTCCCCACCCCCATTTTCCTCTACCTATTTGATTAACTGCCTTGGAAAGAAAGGGAAGAAAAAAAATTCAATGAGTGGGGTTCTGTTTTCTGACAGAAGATGCAAAAGGCTGTTGTGGCTGTATTGATCGGGTCTGAGAGAGCAGCACTGCAAACAAGCATAGCTCTCCTGAGAAATATGCACTGAAGATCCATACGTTCATTGACATTTTATAGGATGTCTAGACTGGCTAATCCACTGTGAAAAATGCAAGCTTTGTAGTAAAAAAGGATGGAGAGGGGGCCGTGTCTTTGGTTCACAGAAGCAGTCCTCTCATGTACCAAATAACCAACAGTTTAATAAGGAGGAAATATAGGTCCAAATTAAGACTTGGTTTCGATGACTTGGACACTCTCTGTATTTCCCAGAATGCAAAGCTGCAATTAGCCTCAAGCCAGAAAAAGGTTTTGAAAGGTTGGTTGAGACGCTGGCTGGATTTTGCCTGTGTATGGGGAGGAGAAGAGAGTTGTAACTGAAATTTTATAAAGTGAAAAAGTCTCTGTACTAAATGTTCCTTTCCAAAGTCAGACACTTTCCTGCACCATCTATTCCCCTTTCATGGCAACTTTTTCCCCCTGCAGACTGGTAGAGGATAAAGTAGTAAATATGACAAGTTCTCAGTGCCCAGACATCCCTTTCTACCAGCCTCCACGGAGACTTGTGTAGGCAAAGATGAAAATGGAGGGAGGGTTGGTGCAAACCACATCTAGGAATGACAGCGGAAAACTTGCCACCCCAGAGATGGGAGAAGGAAGACAACTCTAGGTCACCTTTGTGGCTTTTCCTATTTACATTACGCTGAGCCCAGGCAGCATGCCTTAGAGAGCTCTGAGACTCACACGATTGCTCTGGCATCTCAGGGACCAAAGCTGAACTTCATCTGTTTGGCAGCTTG
>VWZY01004273.1:1104920-1114921 GCA_013399075.1 Chloroceryle aenea
TTTTCAAAAGATGAGGATAAGGGCAGGGTACTGCTGTAGTCAAACCAGAGATCTGTGGCATCTATAAAGATATGGATTAATTAGGTTAGAACTAACATTAGCTTGTCCTGCATACAAAAGTAAGTGTACTAAAATAGTGTATTTTGTACATACAGTTAGTGTTAGAGTAACAGTTACCACCAGAGCAATAAAGGCATAGTTAAACATTTAGGGATTTTTTAGTATCTAGGAATAATGTGGCCATATACCCAGAAGCCCAACTACATGACCAAGAATAATTGCTGTTATCACCATGCCTTAATTCTAAAAATCCTTGTGCCTGACTTTCTTCTTCTGGACAGATGCTCTTAAAAGCTTCTGAGAGGAACTTTCACCGTGGAAGACATACCACCCTGGGTTTATGCAATAAATTGTAGTTAACACTTTGATCACTCAGAGTGCATTTAGGACCTGTGGGAGAAATACTGTCTGCCACACAGAAACAGATGGTCTCCAAATAGAGTTGAACTTCCCAGCCTTTGGTAAGACAACTGTTTGTCAGACAGGGAAATTCAAATTTCAATAGCTGATAAAGGACTTCCCTCAAATATATGGAGCTGTCTCTCTTGCAGACTTACTACCATCAGGAAAGAACCCCTTCCTCTCTCTCACTTGGACACTGAAGCCAAAAACTATATGGAAATGGTCCTACTAGTTTAGGGCAAAGTTCAAATACTGATGAAATAAGCCAGGGTAAGGTATTATATTCAAATCTTCCAGAACAGAGAGTAATATACTTCTGGGTAAAATTTTTCACAACTTCTTTATTATTATTTTCTGCTGAATTCTTCAAATCTTGAGACAGAACTGAAGATCAGATGTTTTTTATAAACAGTAAAGCTTAGTAACAGAGGATAGGGTTTGCCCAAAATCATGTGTAAATCTATGAGTTTAAATGTTTATGTCTATTGAGCAATTTTTTTGCTGGCAGCATTTAACATTTTCATTTTCTTCCTAGTATTAACTTCAAAATACATTTGTGAAAAAAAAAGAAATAAATCTTTTTTCCTGGTGATCTACTATAACAGAAAACTGGCATTAATATTGAATGAATTTTTACCACTTGAATTACCATACAATGGATGCAAAATCAGGTCTGATATTATTCAGGGGACAAAATAGAAACAACAAAAATCCTTCTCCCACCCACTGATTATGAATAGAAATGAATAGAAATGAGACAAACATTCATAACTAAATTCCTCAGATTTCTTGAGTATTTTCCAAAATTACTGATGGCCTCAAAAAGGTTTTAATACCTTTTTTAAAAATCAGTTTCATTTATGTTCTTTCAAGCAGAGAATTAAAATAATCTCAGCAGGAAGTCCAGCTAATAATAAGCTAGTCTGAAAAGTCAGATCTGAATAGTTAAAAAAATCAAGATCAAATACTCTAGATAATTCTTTAGTTATGGAACTACCCGTTAGCTATTTCTCAGTTCCACCTGCCTGAAGGAGCTAATGAAATTAAGAAACAACTTTTTTAATAATATTTTCTGGAAGCCAAGTAAAGTATTCCAGGAAGTTCATCTCTGTGAGAAATTTGCAACTACTTTCCTTTTTGATGTCCCTCCAGTGACAGGAAAGTCATTTGCCCCAGAGTGTGTATATAAATAAGAAAGAACAACCATAAAAAAAGGACTTTTTTTTTCCTTCCACAATTCCTACGGAAAAGGGCATTAGTCAAAAGGAGTAAAGTATGCTGGATCGTGACTTGTATTCATTACAGCATCTTCAAAGGGAGCTTGAGTTCAAAACCACTATTCTTAAATTAATAGGTAATGGATCAATATATTTTTTCTTTTTCCAGTTTTGAATGCTTATGCTATATGGTTATCTTTAGGAACTGTATTTCATTCCATTATGTCAAAACTTCTGGCTTGGACAAATATCAAGACTGAGTTACAATAAAAGCCAAAATAAGTATTATTTTACTAAAAACCTTGGTCATTGTCAATGCCAAATTATCATTTTAATAAATCCTTGAGCAATATCAATGAGACCATTTCACTTAAATACAACAGGAGCTACAGAATCAACACTTGAATGTTGAAACAAAGGCTTTTAACACTGGGAAGGTAATTTGGGGTTACCTGATGAGGTCATCAAATAAAACTCAACTGTCTAATATAAAGCTATGAAAATTGATCCTTCTATTCTCACTTGTAATGGAAAACCTGAAGGTTGGGGTGTTTGGATCACTGTTTTCCTTGTTTCATTATTGTTCTAACCAAAATAACATGGTAAAGGCTCAATCAGGGTTCTCCACCTCACTGGAAGATGAAAGCTTTTTAAAGAGGAATGAAGATAAAACCTGTCTGGTATAATATGGCTGAAACTGAGTCATTAGCTACAATTGCCTAGTGTTTGCAGGATTAGTGTCCTTGTTTCTGACAGAGAAAAAAAATAAATCACAGCTTTTCAGTGAAAAATCAAGAGTTTGTGACTTGCATATATAGTTAGCCTTGGAAACTGAGCTAAAGCCCTTTAATATAGCTCTGAGTTACGTTGACCTCTGTTGAGCCCTTAGATAGAAAAAGGATCAAATTCTGTCAGTTCTGTTGTAGCTGTACAAAGAAAACAGTGAACGTGACAAAGGATTTTTTTTCATCTGAGCATTGCAGCTAATTTGACTGGCTCTTTGTTTTGCTTCTAGATTCAGATTCTAGATCATCAATATCGCATATATGCTAATTCTCTCTGGGGCTTCCATGTGGAGAAAGCCAAATAATTCAGCTGTAGAATCATTTAGGTTGCAAGGCTTGTCAGGAGGTCCTTTGGGCCAGACCCCTCTTCAATGAAGAACAATTCTGAAGTTATATAAGATAGATAAGGACTGTGCCTCACACCCCTGCTGAAACTTAAAGGAACTATATAGACATATGTTTTGCAGTCTGGAGCTGGAGAACCGAAATTTGCCTCCTCCCTTTCCCCTAGAATCCTGAAATAGAAATACAATTTACAATAAGTTAACTTTTTGTTGTTGTTAGCCTTCTCCCTCCCCTCCTCAAAGCAAAAGAAAAAGTTCAATCCATTTATACCACATAACTTGAATGACATTTCTGACTTCCCAGGTTCGCCACTTCCACCTAAGCTACAAGAATTAATTCTAGCAGCGTATCTACTGCTCTTGACACTGTATCCACAGAGTAGGGCAAGTATTCATTAAAGTCACGCTTTTGTTTCTTAGAATCACCCAATTTACAGATGAAAAAGCCTTGCCAGTTCAGCTAGTCCATCCCCTTGTCAATACTGAATTGATCCTTACAAGATTCTCCAACTCTTTTCCTGCTCAAACTTTAAATAATTCAAGTATCGAGGCTTCATGACTTCTCTTGGGAAAAAAAAATTCCAGTCAAGCAGACCTTGGGGTCTGGAATAGATAGTTCTCTTGATCTTTAGCTAAAATATTCTTTTACACAGTTTTGTAATTTTCTTCTCCTTAAGACTTTAAGGACAAATTCAGGATAGATGGCATTAACCCCCTTTAAAAGGGATCTATAAAATAATATATCAGTGATACCTGCAGTAGATAGAAACACAGGTAAATTATATTAAAAGTTCAGGAAATTGTCCAGTCTAATTGGCTTTACTGATAAGAAATTATGAGTACTCCAAGGCCTTGAAACAACCAACTGCAGTGACATTTAGTACCATCTGAGAAGCTCAAGAGCAGTTGAGACACCAAGATTGGGTGGCAGTTGTGATACAAAAGGTAAATGAGTTTTGTACCCTTTGTACCCCTCTGCACTGGTGCCTGGAGGAGAGAGAGAATACTGGAGGGTATTTAAAATGTCATTAGAGGTGATGATGTTTAAGGAACTTAACTGAGATCCAACAGCTTTGATTTTGCTTTGAAACTGTGAACATAGATTCCTATTATCTTGGTTCTACTGGCTCTGCAGCACCCTTCTGAACTGCTTATAAGAGCAATTAATATGAATATGTGATAGGATGAAGTGTCTTAACTACTTTTCTCATAAGTAGAAAAAGTAGATAGAGGAAAATTATTACTTCTTTTTTTTCCCTAACAATTATTTCTTAATGGTAATAAAGCTGCTTTCCTAAAAGAGAACTAAAAGGATCATAACCTTAATGGCCTTTAGATACCTAATTCGTATTGATTTTGCCATGACTTAGCATCATCTTAAGTGTTTTTGAAGCAAATTCACTAGACCCAAATCTTACAGGGACAACATGACTAAACCAAAAATTTAGCACAGTTATTTTGATCTGCATCAAATATTTTAGCTGTAAACAAGTCCTTGCATTTTTCAGTCAATAGCGAGAGGAGTTCATATTATTTCTTATTTCCTGCAAGAGAGTCACAAGCTGTTTCCCCAGAATACTGATGAACATAAGCCTCGGGTGTCTTAATGCTCTCGTGTATGTCAGAAACAGTCTGTGTAAGTCACTCGTTTGAGAAGAGCACAGCAGCTAAGGCTCACCTAACACGGCACAGATTAGCCATGCAACGTGGAATAATAGTCGAAGTTTGCTGTCATATGTAGGCCATTTCTCTTGTAGCTGAACTATCTTCTGTGGACTGTAACTCAGGAAGACTGTGCTTCTGGGTGAAAAAATAATATATGGTACATGGCTGCTGGTTAAATTATTAACTTGTAAACCTTAGAGAGAAGCTAACTTATATAAAAAGTCCAAGAGGATAAAGATATACTGGATCATTATGACAATGAAAATAGTGTAAGAATACAAGAATGAGAAATACATTACAAGGTGTAACATATGCTTTATTTTTGCTTGATTGCTTAAACGAGGTAGCAGTGGGAGACCACTATCCTATGACAATGTTCTGCTCCATTGACTTTATAAACCAAAATAGAATTACCCCTAACTAATCCAAAGACAAAATTGCTGTACAGCAACTGTATAGATATTGCTCAGTGGAGGATATGAATCCTTGCACTTAGATTGCCTATAACCAGGAAAACACTCCAACAGAATGCTATTTGAATTTATGAATGCAACTACAGTGTTTTCTCATTCTAATGTCCCCTGTACCCAATACCAATGTGAATGCCACAAAGTTTTTCTCCTGTTTGTTTGCATCACTATTGTACTTTATGATTCAATCTTGGATAGGGATATATTTATGTAAACTTTGGCATCCATATGGGTATACAGACTCGTGCATGTCTGCATGTCTTCAAAAACCACCCCAGAGCTTACTCAGGAAGGCAGTAGCTGTGATCCAATTTGCACATGGGGTTTTCAGCAGCAGTTAGGGGGGAGTGGAAGCTCAGACCCCTCTGGCAGGCAGTCGGAGGAGAGTTCAAAGCACCTAGAATTTAAGGCACAATCTTTGCTAGGAAGCTGAAGCTGCCAGAGCCTGCTCTCTGACCGTGTTTATTAACATCTTTTATCTTTCAAAATAGAGTGGTCTTATCCTTCTGCCCCTCAGGAATAGTGTGACACCAACTACAGGACTCAGTATTTGGAGGGGGTGAGTGCTGTCTGGTCCATGCCAAAAGATGCCTCGCATTGCCCTCATTATTTATTCCTACTATCACTTAATTTTGCCATTTGAGTCTATTTCCCTGACAGTGTTCAATTTAGTAGCAAAGGAACAACCTGCAGGTATTAGCCCCAAGGCTGATGCGACGTGACGAGGATATGGTGTGAACAGTCCATTGCTCTGCTACCCAGAACACACATTTTGCACCAGGAAATTCAGTGTGGCAGGGGTTTTTACAGGCTTCTTTGGAAAAAATCCCTCTTAAAATATACGGAAAAGCTGGAGCTGAAGATGACAGCAAGATAAAATTAGCTAAAATACTGAGCATTTTTCAGAGCAAAGCTACTTAAGTTAGGTCATCAAGTTAGAGGGACATTTTAAGGATAGAAAAGCAAATGAAGATGCACAGTAGAAAAAATGCTTTGAATAAGAGGTTGGAAGTGTGGGTAAAATATAGTCTTTTTCCTTATCAGTGAGAAATCACAGATTCATTTTCTTCTCTTGAGACAAACTGAATCTCATATAGGCCTCTGCTCTTTCTTCTGGAAGCTTTCACTGCCCGATAACTGTTTTTTCCAACAGATATTTTATGGCTGAATGGAAAGTGAAGGCAATAATAAGAATTTCTTTTGCACTAAATCAGCTTTGATTTTCAAGGAAAGAAGCTTTTTGGAAGTGAAATCTGACCTTAGGCTTTGATCCTGTAAAAATGCATGTACAAGCTTAAATATTTGTTCATATATGCCTTGTGTATTCAATGGAATTTTTCACATGATGGGAAATACAGAAGAGTGTGAAAGTTTTACTTTGGACTTTGGTGGAAATAAGCCATGGCAAAATGTTATTTAAAATTCATGCAGTTAGTTAAATAGTATTTGTGATGTAGGGAGGTTTTAGTTGAGGTACCTCTTTTAATATCTGTACCACAGTAAGATAAGCTCACTAGTCTGCTAAAGTTTAGAAGAGATTCCTTTTGTTTGTTCCTTATGTGTTTGGGAGAAAAGAAAGTACATCCCTGGGGGTCCCTCTAAAGCAGTTGATGCGTTGGACTTTAGATGTAGAGTTTGGTCATTGCATGTATCACCTACATGGCAGGATCTAATCATGTGAAGTGCAGTTTATTGTAAAATGTCAGGTTTAATTTATAAACAAATCTCAAAAGGTAGTTCTGCTCCTTCTCATGTCTCTGATGGGTCAGTACAGAGCTGGACTGTTTCCCTGTTATGTTTCCATCACATGCAAAGCCTTGGTGGTAACTCTTGAGAGTTACACACTTGAGAGACATTTAGCAATATACACTTCAAATAACTCATCATAGGAATTAATGTAACCAGATGAAGAAAATTGGAACAGTTCCTCTTCATTGATTATTAAAACCAAAACCAAAACCAAAACCAGCACTATACATTTAAGTTCTCTGCCAGATGGAGTACCAAAGTCCATGTCTTCTTTTAAAGTGTTCTGACAAGGAAAAACAGGAAGAGAAGGATGTGTTTGTATGCACATCAACGTGAAAGTCTGAATGTAGACACAGAGGAGGGGTTTGGGGTTGTTTTTAAAGAAATGGGTGTACCTGAATATGCAAATGTGCCCCCTTGTCTGCTTTGGTGTTTACACCTGATTCAAATGTATACAAACACATAACAGACAGGCCATTACAGATTTTTGCATATATATGTATTTATGCATGTGCACACAGACACACGAGTGTGTGTTTGACAGATCTAAGGAAAAATAATGCCTTGGATCATTTGACTCATCCAGTGTTGCTCTCTCTGTCAATGACAGATTTTCTTTTGCTGTTTCTGGTCTTTTCTCAGTAGTAAACACCCTACTACAAGGATAAAAGTGGAAAAGCAACAAATTTTTCTTGTCCTTTATACACCACATCCACTGTTAAGTACCTTGTTTAGAAGAGCTCTAAACCAATTAACTCCATTTTCCTGCACTCTTGGGAGATTAGATGAACTAAACAAGGTGGAGTTTATTCCAAAGGTCATCCAATGGATATATCCAATATAGATATAGTTCTCTATCTTTTATACAGTATTGGAAAACTCTGGAGAATGATGCTGGGATCTTTCCTGATTCAGGCATCTGGGACATAAAGCCAGGATCTTGAGTGTTCTAACTCACAAGCAAAATTTTCATTTTGATTGTTACAATCTTGCTGCTGGTATTTTCCCACTTAAAATCAGCTGCTGGTCCCAAAAAAGATTTTGCTTTCTATCCAGTGGTTGTCTGGGACTTCATGTTCATTTGAGAGACTCAGGTTTGAAGATGTTCTGCTTTAATTCAGCAAAAACTCTTTACCATAACATTGCAGACAAACTTATAGAGCCTCAAAATGTTGTCTCTTTTTTTTTTTTTTTTTCCCCAATGTCACTCAAGATAATACATTTGGTGGTTTGATCACTTTGATGTGATTCAGACAGATAGTACAAGGCATAGAAATGCTATCTCTTAATCCAAGTGAGGCATCCAATCTTTAGCACTAGTGGCATCTTACGTGAGTTATCTGGATTCCTGATCCTTCCACTGGTTGTTCTGTGAACCTGAAGGACTCTATCTGATTGGCCAGACCATTGTGAAACTTCAGGTGTGAGGCAGAAAACTTCTCTCTCAAATTCAGCTTCTGAACACATGGAGGTAGCTGAATTTAGTAACCCAATGAGCTTACATAAGGGCAAGGCAACTTGATGTATATAAAAATAGGGTTAACAGTCATGGAGAACAGGAAGATTTATTGGGATTTAAATGACTTTTAGCCAGACTGATTTTTATGAACCATCCATGACTAACAAAACAATGAGGCACTGTGTGCATACTGTCACATCATCAGAATAGTAACATCTCACTGTAGAATAAAGGGAAAAGGAAATCCTGACTGGGGGTTTTACCATTCCATTTTATTTTATTTTACTCAGAGGTATTAAAAAACATTGCAAAGATGCTGAGATCCACTGGAACATCACTGTGTTGAAAAAGAATTACAATTACGAAAGCATTTCCCACTGGTTTTTTACTTCTATTTTTCTTTCCAGGAGCCTCTGCTTCCAAAGTCTTGGAGCACACACACACACACACATATATATACCTGTAGTTGCAATATATACACATAGGTATAAGAGAAAGAGGAAATTTTTGCACTTTCCATTTACAGGTCCAATAGACAGACTTCAAAGAAATGTTCTGACATTTCTGGTCACAATCCCAAGCTATGCTCGTAAAGAAGTGTTAACTGTGGTATCCTGGCTTAATTCCAAGTTATATTCAGCTTACCTAAAAAAGGTACTTTCAGGTGAAAAGGTTATCCTTCATTCCTTCTCCAGAGACCCAAGGCACATGCTGAAGACTGAGTGGCTGTAGTGTTCTATCTCAGAAGTGGCTGCATTTCAGAGGTGTATTTCAGAATAATCCCATTTGTTCAACTTCTGCCAGTAGATGCACACTCATGGGGGAATCGAACTTTAAAAATGCAGGCTGGAAAATGCTTTGGGACTTTCCAGAGTAGAAAGCAGAGTTTAAAATAAAAAGCAAGGAAGGCAATAAAATAGGGAAAATGAGAAATTAAGAAAGAGTGAATAAAGATAGAAAAGAACAGAGAAAAAAAAGAAGTAGGAATTCAGAGTAGAGGAATGATTTGCGATTTTTCTAGCTGAGCTCCAGGGAAAAGCTCAAATGTAGAGAAGCTTCTACTGAAGCCCACAAAGTTTCATCCTTATACTGGTGGCTCAGACTTGGTCTCATGACACTGGCAAAACCAAAGCAATTTAGCCATAATGGAATGAGCCTTTTCACTGTCAGAGGTGTGAATATTCTTTCTGGTACTTACCTGAATATTGCAGCCTATGGGAGAAGCAGCAGTTCCTGGGTAAAGCAAAAGCTGAGCTTTTTTGCTGCTTTATAGATGGGGAAATGAAGGTAGCATGTGTATCAGTTTAACTCTAGTTTTTGGCTAAAGTAAGAGCCCAGCAGACTTCTTGTTTCCTTGCCCTCAACAGAAATGATGGATAGCTGAATAAAAGCTTCTGCACCAAGTTCCAGATGCATTGAGGATGTTTTTTCAGCACAGGATCATTCATAAGCCCAAATGGATTGGAAAGTTGATTTAACATAAGAAAGTGTTGTTTTTTTCTTCTAGCCAGACACCCATCAAACATTAAATATACAATGCAGATGTACAGCAATCTTGAGCCAAAGCAGACTATTCTCTTAAGAGACCTAACTGGTCTTTCAAATGTACAAAGTGCATCATCTATCTGTTTAGGAGGCTGCCATGCTTTATTAGATAGTCAGGTCAGCTGCACGATGGCGTGAGTCAGGCAGAATTGTTCCTCCATGTGCATTGAACTGTCAGGATGCACTAGATCTCTGCAATACAAGCACATGTGTAAAGACTGTCTCTAGAAACTCTTCAGAAGTCCTTGCACCCAGAATTCATGTATAAAGAAAGAGCATCATCACAAAACGGCAGGGGGGGTGGG
>VWZY01004273.1:1114947-1134574 GCA_013399075.1 Chloroceryle aenea
TAGGTGGGGTATCAAGGATGCAAAGGTACTTAAATAATTTTGTGTTTTGGTGGTTTTGCCTGTTGATGACACGATTGCTGAAAGACATGGTCCACCTGCCTGGCTCTATGTGCATCTACAGCACCATGGTGTCCCGACCCTCAGTGCTAGAGCACAGAGAACCTCCACCAGACCAGAATTAACTTCAGACACTGCTCTTCAAGCAAAACATGCGTGGGGTGATTTCTGCCTCCAAGCACCTAGCAAGAATTAATTTCAGAACCGCAGAGATTTGGGGGAGAGTTTCATCACTTTCACTTGCTCTCAAACCACAGCCCAGCTACCGTCTTTCCACTATCCCGTCCCATTTTCCCTCTCTTCCTCTCCTTGCTCATCACGGCCGGTAAGGTGCCAGTGTCCTCAGCACCAGGTCGGTGGCCTCCCGAGTGGAGACGACCTCACAGGGATCACGCCAATGCCCCAGTCTCCTCATTAGCATTCCGCCCGTGTCCCCCCCGCTCCCTTCTCCTCTCCAAANACACTGCTGCTTAACTGGGGGGGGGGTGTTCAAGCAGAAAAGGGAAAAGATCAATACCGCTGGGGCTTACTCCTGCTCTATTAGAAAGAATCATATTTCATATTAACATAGCCAATTTAGAAGGCACATTTACATTCCTAATTTGCATCCTGGCTTTAAAAGCTCATTTGTAATGCATTGTATAATTATTGATGCCTTATATGTGAATATACCACACAGTGACAGGTTGGGAAGAGGAAGAAATGCCGTCTGATTTCAATAAACAAACTAGTTACAACTTTTAATGAATGTTAGCCAGTAGTATTTTTTTTCCTCTCCATCTCAGAGACAAAAAAAAAAGAAGCGGAGCTGGACGAGCTAATTAGAGGTTGTGTATTTCAGTAGCAAGAGTAAATGAGATACGGCACAGCAGTGGAAAATGTACTGTGTAATGCCCCTTTCTCCCTTGTTGTGCATGAGTGGTAGTGGCAGACCGAAGGATGGTTTCGTATCTAGAACAGAACAGACTGAGGAAATCCTGTCTGGAAGGCAAGGCACGCTTTGCAAGTGTCGGAAAACATTATCTCTGATATTTCTTATTAAGTTCTCCAGGTTTCCTTGTAAGCTTAAGGTGAGCCAAGAGAAGGAGTGGGCAAAAAAAGTAATGACAAGTGAGTCTTAGTGCACACTTCCTCACTTATCTCTCAGTATGGTTTGGGGTTTTTTTTTGGTTTAGTTTTTTGGTTTTTTTTTGGTTGAAGTAGGCTGAAATTATCACTTGCATGGGATAAAATTATCTCAGTTGGTTTAGGAAAGCAGAGGCATCTCCTGAAGTTGAGGATAAAATCACTCATCTAGACTGAGGAGCTGTGCTTGCTGCCTCTGCTAAGGGGGAAAACACTGGGTGATTCAAGCTCTTTGAATTTCAAGTGGAAGAGCAAAGTGACAAGACATAGAAACCCTCAAGAGAACCCCTATGTTTTACCTTCTCTTGTGCGAGTCCCGCTTTTTTAGCTCTGGTCTTGGCAACGTAAGTAAATTACCTTGATAAATTTCTTGACTTTCACTGGAATTTTATCCATTTGAGAGTATGCTGAGTGAGCCTTTGCAGGATGCTTGCCTAGTGACAGTGTTTGAAATGTTCTGGGTTACTCTCCAAGGTTTTTGAATTGGGAACTGGGGACAGACTGATGGTGCTTTACCCCAGCTGAAAACTCAACACCATTTTTTTATGGGTTCTGAATTTTGCAAACGGTGACATCTTTTTACTTCTCTCCTTCTTCGATCTGTCAGAGCAAATGCTTTCAGATCTGAGTTGTTTGGGCTTTTTCTCCACCCTTCCTGCAAAGTGTTTTGCTGCTTAGAACAGGACTTCTGTGACAGTTATAAACTAATATATTTTGGATATTGTTATTGTTTGTATACATGGTGCTTGAAGTGTACTTTGTTCATATGACACATAAAAGGTTCAAGTGGTACAGGTGGAAAATTAAAATAAAGGCAGGTAAATAGAACAATTAGACAAATAATAAAATATCTTTTTAGAACCTATGGGAGCAGTAAAAAAATTTCTCCTTCTATTCTATTCTATTTCAATTCCCAAATCCACTCCCCATTCAGAGCTATTTCTTGTTATTATCAATTCAATTTATCTTTATGCAGCTCAAGAAGACTGCTAGGGGCTGTCAACATATATCTAGTGCATCTTCCTCATATAGCATCAACCAGAAATGTGAGTAGATCAGAAAACCTGTCTCCCTTTTATGAAATATCATGCATTTTAGTCACCCAAGATGTGAAATTGCTCAGACACTCACTGTGGTACAGGAATATTATTTTTACATTGATAAAGTAAAACACTTCCTAATGCCCTGTATCTCTTTCATGTGTTATCAAAGAAAGCTGTTGGAAAGAAGGCAGTGCTGGTCATGATCAAAGACAGCCTTCTGCAGTGAGGACATTATTTTTCTCTGACTCTGTCTGCAACCCCAACTACTTGTTGTAGAGCCTAAGCAAAATTATCCATAGATTCAAATCTTGGTTGTCTTCTAACCACTTTGCAAACAAAAATGATGTAGTCCCTCAGCTATATTTCAGGAATTTCCTAGAAAGCAAAGGTAGGGGATGGTTCCTTCAGCTTCATAATGATTACCAGCAGAATACTAGCATGCTGTGCTCCTTTACTTTTGCATTGCTGATATGACTAGCTAAAGGAGGTGTGTAGGTAGCTAGACTGTACAACTGAAAGCAAGTTGCATAGAGAAGTATTTGGGGAATGTGACAAAATAGACCCTGAAGGTGGGATTTGGTATAGACATCAATGTCTTGAGGGTTTTCTAAACTGTCTCTACTATAAGAGAGAAACTGGCTTTTTCAAGTTGCTATTCATCTTATGCTCAAGTAGACATCCAAAATACATCCTATGAATCCTGTCTTAAAAGTATTTATGCCTTTTTCTTTAATAAAGGAAAGACTTTATAAAAATATTGTTTAAAAGTTGACAATTATCATATACATGCCTAATATAAGATCATGTGTATATTGCCTTCAGGGTTTAGGAAATGTCAGGCTGAGGCCAAGACATCAGCTCAGTGGTGGCAGCTGGAAATGTTTTCTTGGTTTTGCTTCCTTGGTACATCTCTTTATCTGGGATTAAGTTGAAACTAAAAACCACCAAGTTTTTTCCAGATGCCTTTGGAATGCTTATCCATGTCACCACTTGAATCAGTGCCATCACTTTCATTTATGATAAATAGGCAAACAGGACACAGAATTGGGAGTGTGAACTTCTTACATGCACTTGAATTCAAATTTTCCCACATAATCCTTTACATGTAATTAACTTTAAAAAGAATCTAATGTCACTGGACTCAGAAGTAGACACTGGTTAATGACAGCAATGACAATAGTACCAGGGGTCAAAGCAAATAAAAATTAAAGAATACTTTTCTATGGAGAATGAATGATGAATGGTTTTATCTTCTGTCACATATTCATTCTACTGCCTCCCAGTAAGTACTGTGTATGTGCATGTGCCTATGTTACAAAGAACAGTTAGGAAGTTACTGGAGCTGGTTGAGTAATCCAATGTGAACACTGCATTCATGCAATTTTGTCTCATTTTCTTTTCAGGAGACATCAGCGAAAACAAACTTTTATCAAGTACATTGACAGTTAAAAGCACAACAAGAAAGTTAATTTCCCATAAGCTCACATACACTTAACACAAAGGGTTACTCATACAATATCCTAAACTTGATAAATCGTGTTCATCCCTGTAACACTATGGACTGGATACATGAATGAAAGATATTTCAGCAACTTCAAATTTAAACTCACAGTTTGCATTAATTACTGAAGTGCCATCTGTAATTAAAGAAGAGAGATAGACACTTCAGGCAACTTCATCTCTTAGGTTTCTCAGAAGAGAAGAGTTATCTTCTGGAAACAGTAATCTTTCTGCACTGATGAGACATAGCTTAGGTGAGAAATTTTGATTAGATGTCTAACCTTTATTCCATTTACCTACCTGTCAGCCTACCTGGCCTTTCCCTAGGCAGAAGAGAATTTGGACACTTTAGGTTATGGCTGTAATACTGCTCTGGGAATGAGAAAAATAATAGTAAAGTTCATATAAACTTGAGACTCACTGCACCTTGGGGTTTGCTGTGCCTTACTAAGAATGAGCTTGCAACACATCATTGTGCAAAATGCCTTCTCTGTACTAGAGCAATGTGGACATCACAAAATCATTCTGCTGTAAACTTTGTGCTACACCAGGAAACACATTTCAACAGAATATGTGTATCTATGCCTCCTCCCTATCTAAAAATGCTGTTAGAATTCAATGCATATACCTGTGTATACAGACACACAGTATCTATGTTATCCACATATACAAATGCAGTTGTTCAGCATCTTTTACAGTTAGAAAAGAACAGGTTTGCCTTCAGGTATTTCAAGTTAATGATATGAAGCACCTCAGCTACACTATAACTGTTAAGCTGATTTTTGCTTTGCATTTTGATTATAAATTAGAAGAATGGTACATTAACTCTGTTTTGAGGATAAGATTTTAAAAGGCCCTGTTTATTAAGATGCTACCGTGGTGATATTTGCAGCATACATTACATTTATAATTGACTTATTAAAACTTATCACTGCAAATTATAGCGATAGTACCCACAGGCTAAAAAATCATCAAAATATATAATGGCAATTTAAGAAGGTTTCTATTCACAAATGGGAATTTTTATCTGGTATTTCTCTTGTTCTAATGTTTTACTCACAGCTTTTGCAATATTCAGATATGTAGCTGAAATGCAGTAGAGATACTGTAAGGAAAGCACAACAGAAAGAGACTCAGAACACACTGGCTGGTAACACACACAAAAAAGAGTCAATATATAGCAACATAAGACACTAGTTCAGGTGGCCTTTACTTCTAACCTAGAGGAAAGGTAGGGCAGTCAACTGGGCCATAATTTACTCTAGGCTATGGATAATATAGACTAATACCTTGTCTTCATAAAAATGTCTCACTATCTCCCTGTGTATATTATTACAACAGTGGAGATTAATGCAATAAAGATTGCAACAAATTCAGTAATAACGGCCATAAAAATACCTGACTTCCTAATGAGATCTAATGAGCTCCTTATGACTGCCATCAGGTTTTTTTTTATTCTCTTCACATGTAGGCTTCCATAAAAGAGCAAAGAAGGAGTGTGGTGATAAAGCCCAGTTTGCCCAAGCTTCAGCCTGAATTCCTTTGAACTTATTTAGCGGCAACACAATGACATGGGCTTTTTCAGGCTTGCTGACACGGCACCAAGGTGGTTGGTAGATCAGAGATGGGGCTGAGGAGATGCCAAAGAAACAGGACAAGAGAAAACACAGTGCAAAGCTGTGAATGACAGGCTCAACATTGGGTTTTCATACAACCCAACTGTTTAACCAGTGGCTGTAGGACTTAAGCCATTGTGTCATTCGTGGTTCTGCAATGACTGTCTTCCTCTAGCTTGTTCCCAGGAGCTTGTCCACATGAATAAGGAGCTAAAAATTTGTTATCTTGAGATACTAGCTTTTATCGTCTCTCAATCAAAACAGGAGATTTAAATTTCTATCTTGCTTGCATAAATCATTCATGAAGGCAAAAAAAAAAGATACACAAAATAACTAATGTTCATCAAAATCTTAAATAATTGTAGAAAGAAGGTGCATTTTCCCAATAATAGGAATTTGGTGCCCTAGACACACAAAATCCCCATGAGGTGTCAGAAACACTACAGGAATCTAAGTGAGATGCAAATCCTTCTGGAGAGGTAGTCAAAGGTCAGGAAGGACATCTTAACACAGTGTTAAGGCAAATGAATCCTCCCTATTGACTGTGTTGATCTCCATTGGCTATGAAGGGAGATTAAACACCTTATTCAAATACAGACACCTGTATCACTACAGACATTGATATTCATCGCTCTTGATATGGAGCTGAGTGCCACTTTATCAGGGTAAGCAATAAATGCCTGGTTGGTAAAAAGTGGATGAGTCAGGAATGATTCCCATTCTTATGATACTGCTACAAACCTGCTCACCTCACTCGTAACAGTTCCAGCACTGAGATTTCAAATACATACTTGTCTTAGACAAGTTACAAATGCATCTGACACAGGCGCATTTAGATTGAGGTTTTCAAAGCCATCTAAGAAATCTTGTCATGAAACTGTGCATTCACAGGTCTCACTTTCCATCTACATTTTGAAAACTTCTCTTTTTTTTCTTCCCCAACTCATAAAATAATCAGAATACTGGAAAAGTTTCAATAAGTTTCTTCCCCTGTAGGATTTTGTGCAAGGTCTATCACAGGAATGTATCGTGCTTTGAAATTTGACAGAGATATAACAAGGCTTAGGTATTCTGGGCCTCTCAGAGCTAAGAACATATTCTGAAATTATGTGACATTCACTTCACTGAGATGTTTACTGAATGTCACTGAATGTGGCAAGTCAAGTAACAAAATGCTGAGATAGATATGGATCAAATACATAAGTAAATGCGTTTTAGTTCTGCTGAATGATGGTTAACATTTCATTCCACGTCTCACTTCTGACTAAAAAGAAAACAGAAAACCAGCAAAACCTTTAACTGTGAGGAAAATCAGTAAACTGGAATAAACACATCAAGTACATACATAGAAAATAAGTTGCTGAGACCAGGGTAAAGCAAAGGACTCAGTTACGCAGAAAGAGCAGCTGTCCCTAGTAAGTGACAGATGAAGTCTTGGAGTACTTTTTTCTCACTGAGTAGGAAATGCTGCCACAGCAACTGGTCCTTGCCTGCTACCCTCACAGTGACAGCTGGCAGGCACTGCAGGATAAAGGTCTGCAGAGCAGCTTTTTCTGCAGACCACCTCATACAACCCCATCCAGCAGTCACTCTTGTGGTCCTCACTTTGCATTGAAGAAAACAAAAGTCTGGGCTTTGTTGCAGACAGATTATTTTGTGTACTTTTTTAGGGCACTAAAATTCAGTTTTCCTAATGTTGGCTGAAAAGGTGTGAGATAGAGCACGTCTTACAAGGAGTGACTGAGGGAACCGAGGTTGTTTAGTCTGGAGAAAGAGGAGGCTCAGGAGAGACCTTCTCACTCTCTACAGCCACCTGAATGGAGGTTGGAGTCAGGTGGGGGTTGGTCTCTTCTCCCAGGTAAGAAGTGATGAGACAAGAGGAAATGGCCTCAGGTGGTTCCAAGGAAGGTTTAGGTTGGACATTAGGAAATGTTTCTTCACTGAAAGGGTTGTTAAAACAATGGAACAGGCTGCCCAGGGGGATGGTGGAGTCGTCACCCTTGGAGGTATTTAAAAGACATGTAGATGAGGTGCTTAGGGACATGGTTTAGTGGTGGGCTTGGCAGTGTTAGGTTAATGTTGGACTTGATGATCTTAAAGGTCTTTTCCAAGTGAAATAATTCTATCATTCCATGATAATTATGATGTCTGTCCTCTTGCTAGCACTGCAAAACATTCCTGTTTGCTCTCTAGGGCAGTATATGTGTCTGCCTAGTTCACTACAACACTATCTTAACACAATTTAAGTGAAGACAGGATAAGGCTTTGCACGCATGAAAAAAAGTTTATGGAATTACTGATGGTCATTGTATTAATATATGAATCATAGCACTCTGAGAACCAGATGTAACTGCATCTGGTTTCTAGTCTGCAGCATTCTTTCTCAGTGGTCATTGTGAGGTTATTTTTCTTCTGCATTGCATCTGCAGGCACATCCTGCAGATGATCATGTGTAGACAACCATTCCAAAAGCAGATGAAGCTAAGGAGCCTATGTAAAATCCTGGCTACAAGATGCCTACACCTAGGCGATTTCACCTGTGTCAGCGTTACAAAGTGTGTAGGCAATACCTTTAGATCAGGTACAAGAGACACCAGTGTGGATCAGGTTCTGTGTTACAGAAATGAGGCAACTAACAACTTCCTAGTCAGGGTACCACGCTCTCTTCATTAGCTCAGTGCTCATTCCAAATAGTTTGCAAACTTCTGCATCCCGTGGAAAGAAACCTGGATCAGCTCTATAGCAGCGATGCTGACACTTCTCACTTTAAGACCCAGAAATTTTCAGTGCTCAGTTATATGAAAATCCCATGTAGACCTCATTTAGTTGTATAATAAAGCTAATTGACAGCTGTGGCATGATTGACTATACAGCCTTAACATGTAATTCTCCACTAAAATTTTACTGCATAATATGGCTTCACAGATGTTGTTTCTCAGCACAAGATTCATCTCTTTAAACATGTGTGTGTACAATACAAATGTCTCTTCCTGAGCTATTCAGTCTCAGAACCATCTTAGAGAAACTTTCACTTCTTAACTGTGATTCATTGCTCCCTAAAACAATGCCTGCACCACAAGAAATCACAACCTAAAAGTTCCTTTTCCCTTCCATTACAAAGAATTTTCAACATGTGTAGGGTACTGAAGAGTACTAATAACAAAGACCACCTCTTCCATGTACTGTCTTCGCACTACATTTATTGCTAGTGTACTTGCCATAATTGAGTTTGGAACCAATTATCACTTTAATGACCTAGCAACAAATGTCTGCATTTATTTTTTTTTTATTTATAAATATGTATATGTCATCATCACAGCCTCTGAGGCTCTGTCAAGAATGAGGAGCTGTGGTGTCACAGCAGTGTCCCAAAGGAACCCTGCAAACAACTTGGTATCAATGCTTCTGAAGAGGCAGGTGCCCTATTGTCCAACTTTTTTCATCCTGTTATTATATTCCATATCTGAGCCCTTGATCTAAAGGAAATAAAGTAGGTGAAGCAGGATTCTTATGAACAGCAACATCTTTTCTCCCCCCATACTATTATTCACAGCACATTGATCAGCTTCATAAAATAAGTTCAGGGTTAACATATGCACATGGTCTAATTAAATTATACATAGGAGAGATAAAAATGTAGCATATTATAAATATACTTTAAAAAATTATACTATAAATTTATAGAATATTATAAATTGCATATAGGTGGAAAATTCTTTAGTATGGTTTGGTGATATATCATAAAAACATTGCCTTGACACCTGACAGAGAGTCCATTGGATCAGAGATACAGATTCTGTTCTGATACTTTATTTTCTGAGCATTAAAAAGCAATCAAGGAACTTTTATCCAACTCTGTGATGTACAAATACTGTTTTTATTCTGAGACTCTCATCTATATGACTCCATGTAGTCTGACTTTTGGAATATACCTTATTAACAGATGCAGTGAGACTTGATCCCTTCGAAGTACCAGCTCACTGCATTTTACAACATGCTTACTGTCAAGTAATATGCCACACTGAGAAAATAAACACTCACATAGATCCAAAAAAATATTACTAAGGGTGATTCTTGTACAGAGGCATCCAGCTCTCGTGCAGATCTATTCACAGAGTTCTGTGCAGACCAGTAGCTTGCAAATAGCACAGAGATGTTTCCCTTAAAACTCACAAAGATAATTTTGCATTTCATGGACTGGGCTTTCCCCTGCAAGATTTGTGACCTGTGTTAGATATGCTGTCACAACCAGGGCATTGGGAACAACTATGATATGAAATACTGGTATGGTAGAAGGTGATGCACTTTCTTGTGAGAGCAAAGACGATGAAATTAGGATGAGACATTTCTTCCTCTAAGTTCTCTTCTACATGCATTTGCAATATGGTAGGATCTGAGTAGTACTATTCCTGTTCACAAAGGGACATAGTATGTTCAATAAACTTTCTTCTTGAAATAATTTCTTTTAAAGGGGAATCAGTTACTCTGTGGAGTCATTTGTGTGGCTATGTTTGGTCTGTCTGAGGTGTTCACTGGTGTGTACTGATGCAGAAGGACTTTAAGGAATATGTGTGCATACATCTCATCAAGGGAGTGGGTTAGAAGTCTCAGTTTGTCCAATGTAGTAACATACTTTTCCTGCACAAATAAGCATTATCTCCACAGTAAATTCTCTCCTTTCAGAGACTCAGAGTCCACTGTCTCAACTTCCAAAGTTTCTATGGTCTTTGAGAAATGCTGGAACACCCAGGACATGGAAGCGAGGGCTGTTCTATGGACAACAGCGGAGGACAGTTGTGGGTGATCACAGGAGTGGTCTGAAGAGTAAGAATCATCCTGCAATACTTTTTACAGCCTGAGGTTTCCTTGTAGCAGGTGTATTCATGCCTTCCAACATAAATTTTATAGTTCAAGGAAGAAGTGTTAAATTTGTGTACAGGAGAAATCCAGACCATCTCATCAGGAGTGCACGTAGAAGCAACAGTAAACATTAGTGGGAATCATCATATAGGAAGGTTCAATACCATTTTCTTGGCACAATCCTGCTCTGCAGACTGTGGGTGTATTTTTCATCTGCAGGAGATTTCATGGTTCTCAGTTCATTAAGTTATTTATATCAGGGTAATGAACGCCATGAGTTTTGCTCTACTCTGACATTTGTTTTAAAAAAAAAAAAGTTTACTCTGTTGTAAATTTAACTAACCACAGTTGCAAAACTCTACTACTGTTTATAAATGTGGTTGCATGCAAAATTAATTAGATTTGTGAATCTTTCACTGGCACTTCTATTTATTGCCTAACAAAAACTCTGTGTGTACCATGGTTTACTTAAATTTAAATGGCAGCTCTTTGGTAATGAATTTGTATCAGACCACTCGAATGCAGCAGAGTTTTTCATAAGTAATTTGTTTATCATAATCTTGGAGAGATGAGGGAGGAAAAGCATCAAATCTTGCATTGAATAACTGTCATGATTTTGAATGCTGCTTGATTTCTGTTTTCTCTGTTACAATTTATAACTATTCAAGTCACATGGAATGTTCATCTTGACTAATTTCAGTGGTTGGCTGTGTCTGTTTTTTTCTTCTAATTTATTTTTTAAAAATATATATATAATCACAGAGAAAAAAAAACCCAAAACACACTGAAAAAAAGACCCACAAATAAAGGAAACATGAAGACCTGGAGAACTACAGGCCAGTCAGTCTCACCTCTGTCCCTGACAAGATCACGGAACAGGTCCATCTGGAAACTGTGCTAGGACACATGGAAAATGAGGAGGTGATTGGCGATAGCCAACATTGCTGTCATAGTGAGGCAAATTGTATCTGACAAATCTGGTGGCCTTCTATGGTGGGGTTGCAAGGTAGTTGGATAAGAGAAGAGCAACTGGCATCATCTATCTGCAGCTGTGCAAAGCATTTGACACAATCTCACATGACATCCTTGCGTCTAAATTGGAGAGACATGGATTTAATGGATGAACCATTCAGTGGATAAGGAATTGGCTGGCTGATTTCGCTCAACGAATTGTGGTCAATGGCTCTGTGTCTGAGTAGAGACCAGTGATGAGTGGTGTTACACACGGGTCGGGCAATCCCAAGCAAAAATGTAGGTTGTGCATTGAGTGGATTGAGAGCAGCCCTTCAGATTGAGGGTGTTAGTGGATGAAAAACTGAATATGAGCCAGCAACATGCCTTTGCATCCCAGAAAACCAACTGTATCCTGGGCTGCATCAAGAGAAGTGTGGCTAGAAGGATAAGGGAGGTGAGTTTTCCACTCCACTCCTGTCTTGTGAGAACCTGTCTGGAGTACTGTGTTCAACTCTGTGTTGTTCTTACACTCTCAGTGTAAGAAAGACATGGATCTGCTCAAGTGTGTCCAGGGGAGGGCTACAAAGATGATCAGGGGGCTGGAGCCCCCTGACTTNCCCTGACAAGATCACGGAACAGGTCCATCTGGAAACTGTGCTAGGACACATGGAAAATGAGGAGGTGATTGGCGATAGCCAACATTGCTGTCATAGTGAGGCAAATTGTATCTGACAAATCTGGTGGCCTTCTATGGTGGGGTTGCAAGGTAGTTGGATAAGAGAAGAGCAACTGGCATCATCTATCTGCAGCTGTGCAAAGCATTTGACACAATCTCACATGACATCCTTGCGTCTAAATTGGAGAGACATGGATTTAATGGATGAACCATTCAGTGGATAAGGAATTGGCTGGCTGATTTCGCTCAACGAATTGTGGTCAATGGCTCTGTGTCTGAGTAGAGACCAGTGATGAGTGGTGTTACACACGGGTCGGGCAATCCCAAGCAAAAATGTAGGTTGTGCATTGAGTGGATTGAGAGCAGCCCTTCAGATTGAGGGTGTTAGTGGATGAAAAACTGAATATGAGCCAGCAACATGCCTTTGCATCCCAGAAAACCAACTGTATCCTGGGCTGCATCAAGAGAAGTGTGGCTAGAAGGATAAGGGAGGTGAGTTTTCCACTCCACTCCTGTCTTGTGAGAACCTGTCTGGAGTACTGTGTTCAACTCTGTGTTGTTCTTACACTCTCAGTGTAAGAAAGACATGGATCTGCTCAAGTGTGTCCAGGGGAGGGCTACAAAGATGATCAGGGGGCTGGAGCCCCCTGACTTCGTATGAAGTCAGGCTGAGACAGTTGGGGTTGTTCAGCCAGCAGAAGAGAAGGCTCTGGGGACACCTTATAGCAGCCTTCCAGTTCTTAAATGGTATCGTTCAGGAAAGATGGGGAGGGACATTTTATCAGAGAATGTAGTGATGGATGAGGGATAATGGTTTCCAATTGAAAGAAGGTAGATTTAGCTTAGATATGAGGAAGAAATTTTTCACTGTGAGGGTAGTGAGACACTGGCACAGGTTGGCCAACTAGGAGGCAGATACCACATCCCTGGAAGTGTTCAAGGCCAGTTTTGAGCAACCTGGTCTAGTGGGCAGTGTCCCTGCCCATGTCAGGGGGTTTGGAACCAGATGATCTTTAAGGTCCCTTTGAATCTAAACTGGTCTATTATTTGCCATTTCATTAGTTCATGTTGGGATCTTTGTTTTGGACAGGTCTGGGTAGGGTAAGTGAGAAAAAAAAAAAAAAAAAGTAGGAGTCCAAAAGACATCAAATGTTTTTTAATTGAGATTGGAAGCATTCCAAGTTTGACTTTCAAAAAAGGCTTTGATTTACAGTAGTTCATGTTGGGCTCATGTTGTGACTGCCAAAAATCCAAAGTAGATCAGAGCTTTTTTTGAAATAAACACAAGCCTAATCTGATGTAGGTATTTCAAAACTCCCACTGCTTTAGTTGTAACATCATCTGTTACTGAAAGATTTATAAATCAGCCTTCTACAGACAAATTTCTACGAGGCTACGGGTGATATATTTTCACTTTGGGACACAAATTAAATTTAAATTCCATATTACAATTGATAGAGACCCTCCACTGTTTTTAAAAGTATTTGTAAAATGTATTATCCCTGTATTCCTGTGTACTAGACATGAATAGTACCTGGAGCACAAGGATATGATGTAATGTTACCGCCTTGGTAGAAAGAAGACAAATGGGCAGAACTGTTGATAAATATTTTATTCTGCTTGGTTTTCATCTCTACAGAAATCCAATTACTTTCTAAAAGAAGAAAATCTCCACCTAATTTTACCTTTTTTTAGAAAAGAAAAAGTATTCACAAACAGGAGAGGCTTATAAGAAAGTAGTTTATTACGTGGGATCATTTCATGTTGGTGGGATTGGATTTGTCTCAGCTCAGTTTAGGTATCTAAAACCAACACATTTTGTCTTGTAGTCTTTTGGATAGATTGCCTCTGGAGTTGATCCTATGACAGTGTCTATCTTTCAAAGAGCAGTTTAGCTCATCCTGACACTGGTGAGAGTATTTATCCTCAAGAAATACCTGTCTCTGTGCACTGATCAAACCCCAGATGACTACAAACAGTGGTCTTTCTGGGGCAATTTGTTTAAGTAGAAAACCAGATGCTATTAGTTGCATATGGGGCAACTTTTGCCATCCCAATGGGATGCTCACATTTTAATTTTCAAGTCTAATTCAGAGGACAGAAGGGGAAGAACGTGAAATAGTGATGAAGCTGGTGAATGCTGCCCAGTCTAGCACTTCATTAGTCCTAGAAGCTACAGGCATGGTCTGGGACTGAGGGCATCAATCAGAACTGGTCTGAGTTCCACAACAGCTGGTCTGAACAAAATTCCACAAAGACAGAATTGATGTATAGCAGTCATTCATGTCTGCAACAATTTTTGATGAAGAGCTTTGTCTTACACTACTTGAAAGGATGTTGTAGAGAGGTAGGCTCTGGTCTCTACTCATGAGTAACTAGTGACAGAACAAGGAGGAATGGTGTCAAGCTGCACCAGGGCAGGTTTAGACTGGACATTAGGAAAAAAATTTTCCCTGAAAGGGTTACCAGGCATTGGAATAGGATGCCCAGGGAGGTGGTTGAGTCACCATCCTTTTGTGTGTTTAAAAGCCATCTAGATGTGATGGCTGGGGATATGGCTTAGGGGTGGACTTGGTAGAGTAGGGTTAATGGTTGGACTCAATGATCTCTCTTCCATCCTAAATAATTCTGTAATTCTATAATTAACAAAACTGGTGTTCTGTTGTGGCCATCCTGAATGATGACCTAATCTGCCCTATGAAGCGATGCCATTGTAGACTGGTAATTAAAGAGTGGAAGAGTGTTTTACTTCTAAAACCTCTAAGTAAAATATTGTTAAAATAAGAACCTCACTTCACACTTTGCATTGCAACGCTTTGCCTGGTTTCTTTCTTTCTTTCTTTTTCTTTCATTGTCTCTATTTTCAGTAAAATAATGTTTCTTTTAGCAAGTATTTGACAAAGTTAATAAACTGGTGTCCTCTTACTGGAAGAAGTAATCATTCATCCCCAAACAGCAAGATTAATCCAGTAATAAAATATTAAGTTGCTTGGCATTAGTTCGGGTGAAGTAGCAGGGATGTTAGGTTTTATTTTAATATGTTAATCTAATAAAATGATGTAGTTTATTTTATATCTTAAGGGAGAGGTACTGATATTATCTCAACTTTAGATGCATCCTCGCTTGCCTGTACAGATCAGCCTTCCACTTTATCAGGATGATGTTACTGGATGTGGCAATTTATAATTGGAAATGGCAGCTTGGAGATTTTCTAAAAGCTTTGGCTTTTTTCTGAAAACTGTAGAATTTCATTAATTATTATTATTTTGACTATGAAAAGAGGATTTGCCCAAGGGCAGTTTTGAGGCTCCTTAAAGATTATTTTCCTCCACGGAAGGTTGCCAAGATTTCAAATTTCTCTGTCATGAGACCCGGTTTCTTTGGTGGGAGGTGGCTGGAGTGAGCACAAGTGTTTACAGCTTTGGGAAGAATATCTCGACATTGCTCATTCTCTTTGAGGCTGTTTTACCTCCCTGGAGTGGGGGCAGCTGTCACAAACTGTAGCCCACCAGACATTCCTCACTGAGGCTGCTGCTGCCTTTGCCTTTGTACAGCACAGGGAAGGAGATGGCAGCACAGTTCCCTGAGCAAGGTATATTCAGCTCCCAGCAGGGTGAATCTAAGCAAGGTGGGATCATTTATGACCTGTTATACACCAGAGCATATCTTTCTTTCTCCAAGGAAAGTCCTTTGCAGAAAGTCCTTTCTGCAACACATCCCAAGAAATAAGTGGAAAAGGGAACATTTCATATGAATAATGCGCTATGAAGCTGGGAATCCCAGAGTTCCAGAATCAGAGAATGGTTGAGTTTGGAAGGGACCTCTGGAGATCAACTTGTCCAACCCTCTGGCTCAAGCAGGGCCATCTAGAAGTCAGTATCATGGAACCACATCCAGTCAGCTTTTAAATACCTTCAAGGATGGAGACTCCACAGTGCATACCACCTTCTAAAAATGGACATTATAACTGAGGAAGAACCTGGAAAATAAAATAAAAAAAACCTATTTTGCCTAGGCTGTGGAAGAAAAGGGGTGAAGGGAGAGCAGGTATAATCTTCTGCAAAGAGGAGAAACAAACTGAGAAATTGCATTGTAATGTTCTAACAAAACCTGAAAATTATCATAAACTTTTAAAAATATAGATAGAATTCTTCTTTCCTCTAGATTTTTTTTCCCCAGCAAAGAGATCCTTATGGAGAGACTCTTTTCTTTCATCATCTTCCCACTGCACATATGCAGAGCAAATAGGGCCATGACTCTTTTATACTGTGAGCCCTTCAAAGAATTCCCAATCGATGAGCAAAACAGAAAGAAGTTTGGAACCATCCCAGGGCTGTGAATGAGTCATCTGTCTAGAGCAGACAAGTCCTTGCAATGAGTCAGTTTCTTTTGATGCAACTTTAAAAGTAATTTAATAAAAGGTGAGTATACAGCATTTTAAAGCTCCCTCCACTGCAGTACTTAGATAAAACCAACACCATCTTGAATTCTGAAGCCTCAAGTTGTAAGGCTAGGGGTACAGCATTGCGTCTTGCCATGGTAGGAGGTTTTCACCTTCATGTCAGCTCCTGCTGGAGATGCAGCATCCATGTGCATTGCTCTAGAAGGGGTCTGTGTATGCTGCTGTAGTCAGTGTGCCACACTGAATAGCTGCAACTCAAATGGGATGTAGTCTGCTTCAGGTACTCAGCACCATAATAAAGGGGTGATAAGGACAGAAACAGTTCTGAGAGTCTTATGAAGGGGAAAGACTGACAAAGAGGGATTACCACAGCAATCCAAAATTATTCATTTATATGTCCACTGTAACTCACTCTCCATTTAGTTTTAAAGCTCTGCAACAAAACTGGATTTCAATTTCATTCCAGGAAGAAAGGACTGAAGCAGGGAGATGATAGCCAAGGAAAATATATAAAGTTTTCTAAAATATACAAAAGGAATATGGGAAGGGATCTCTCTTAGAGAATGCTTCAGTTCTACAAGCTGGCATTCAAATTCATCCAAGATTTTCAGGCCATGATATACAATTTGGACACCCAATTTGCTTTCATCCATAGCTATTTTCTATGGATCCATGAGGTTGTCCAAGTGTCCTGGTCTGGGTGAGAACAGAGCTGGTTCTGTTCAGTGATTTTATTTTTCAGTTCAGTTCTTCTAACTCACTGCACTGTCTGCAGCCAGCAGCCTGTTTTCACAGGCAGGGTCTGCTGCTGGCACTGATAACAGCCCATGGTTAGAGTTACTGCCAAGGGTTGGTGTGCAGACCAAGGACACTGCTGGATCTTCTGTACCACACTGAGGGGTGCAGGAAAGTGAAAAGCGGCACCTGCAGGGAGGAGTGGACAGGGCAGGTGACCCCAAACTGACCAGCGAGGCATTCCAGCCTATATACAGCATATCTGGATATGAAGCAGAGGATCTGGAGGGTCAATAGCTCACTCTCTCTCTGGGGGATCCTGGGCTCCTCTCCCCTCTTGGACGGCTTTGCCAGCTTTGCTTGGCTTGGCTTGGCTCAGGTCCTCTTTCAGTTCCTTCCTCGGAGCATCCAAGGAGGACTTCATTCTGCCTTTAGTCCCAGTCTGTGTGCTCCTGTATCCAGTACCAGAACACAGCTCCCATCTGCTGTGGGGCCCAGTCTGAGACCTTCCCAGTGCCTGCTCCACAGCATCCGCAGTGACGGTGATGTAGTTGCCATCAGGGGGTTGGGTTCAATACTGGGTTTGTATCTATTGGTACATTTCTATTATTATTTTCATTTTCATTAGAGCTGTTCTAGTTTTCTTTTCTAATCTCTTAGTCTCTCTTCCTTATTCCTTTTCTCTTTCCCTTTGTGGGGGGAAAGGGGTTTAACAGAGAGCATCTGTTATAGGTCTAAGGGGCTGCCCTGACCCTAAACCATGACACCAAGTTTGGAGGTCTCCCCAAAGTGGAGGGACAGCCGATGGCTGCCTTTCTATCAGCCATCAAGGACGCCATGCCCTTACAACAAATCCATGTTTGGAGTACTTTGGAAGGACATCAAAGGATGAATGTGGCCTTTAAAAGGAATTCAAATGTTCAGCATCTGTGCTTAATCACTTCTTCAGCTATAACCAGTGAGAAACTCTGTACCCTCAAGGGAGAGTCTGCTTCCATCTTATTGTTAATTTTTTCAGCTTGTTTTTCTTTCTACTCTAATTTTCCTCTTTTCTGTCTGTGTTTTCTCTAGTCTTCCACCTGTCTTTCCCTCCCTGCAGCAACTCCTAACTCATAAGCTCATCCTACTCTCTCTACTGAAATGATCATCAGCAGAGGAGATTAAGTTATATGCAGAAACACGAACACTTCTAAATATTTTTTTTTGGTTTGTTGGTTGGTTTTGTTTGACTTCAAAGTGAAAAAAAGAAAAGGAAATCTGTCACAGAAGAAAGTAATTCATTGCTGCTGGTATTTTTATTACAAAACCAAAATCAAGCAAAAATAAAATGGCATATACCGTGCTACATAAAGACAATGACCCCTGTGATTAGGACAATTGCTCAGAAGATAATAGAATTAAACTGTATCTCTAGCAGGAAACAACATCTGGGCACTTGTCTGATCCCAAATCCAACTGTCATAATTTGACTGTGTTCACACAATTCAGCTCTCTCAGCTTCCAAAACATAGTGTCCATGCACACACATNCCTTTAAAAGGAATTCAAATGTTCAGCATCTGTGCTTAATCACTTCTTCAGCTATAACCAGTGAGAAACTCTGTACCCTCAAGGGAGAGTCTGCTTCCATCTTATTGTTAATTTTTTCAGCTTGTTTTTCTTTCTACTCTAATTTTCCTCTTTTCTGTCTGTGTTTTCTCTAGTCTTCCACCTGTCTTTCCCTCCCTGCAGCAACTCCTAACTCATAAGCTCATCCTACTCTCTCTACTGAAATGATCATCAGCAGAGGAGATTAAGTTATATGCAGAAACACGAACACTTCTAAATATTTTTTTTTGGTTTGTTGGTTGGTTTTGTTTGACTTCAAAGTGAAAAAAAGAAAAGGAAATCTGTCACAGAAGAAAGTAATTCATTGCTGCTGGTATTTTTATTACAAAACCAAAATCAAGCAAAAATAAAATGGCATATACCGTGCTACATAAAGACAATGACCCCTGTGATTAGGACAATTGCTCAGAAGATAATAGAATTAAACTGTATCTCTAGCAGGAAACAACATCTGGGCACTTGTCTGATCCCAAATCCAACTGTCATAATTTGACTGTGTTCACACAATTCAGCTCTCTCAGCTTCCAAAACATAGTGTCCATGCACACACATGAGCACCTCCTGTATTGGGGTGCACAGGGTGCATCTAAGATTCAGTAGCACTTACACAGAGGTTCAAGGAATGATTCCAGGCAGTTGTGCTCAGCTTATCACAGAATCACAGAATTGTCCCAGCGGGAAGAGATCTCTAAGTTCACTGCATCCAACCATCATCAAAAAAACCCCAAATCAAACAAACCAAAATAACAAAAAAAAATACACCTCGCCATCCCACTAGAGCATATCCTGAAGTGCCTCATCTACATGTTTTTTGAATACCTTCAGGGATGGTGACTCCACCACCTCCCTGGGCAGCCCATTCCAGCACCTGACCACTCTTTCAATAAAGAAATTCTTCCTAACATCTTGTCTAAACCTCCCCTGGTGCAACATCAGGCCATTTCCTCCCGTCCTGACATTATTTATTTGAGGGAAGAGGCTGCACCCACCTCACTATTCACTCAGCCTCTCCTCACAGGGCTTGTTCTCCAGACCCTTCATCAGCTTGGCTG
>VWZY01004273.1:1135040-1210302 GCA_013399075.1 Chloroceryle aenea
CTGAACACAGTACTCAAGCTGCAGCCTCAACAGTGCCGAGTGCAGGGGCATGATCATTTTCCTGCTCTGCTGGACACACTAGTCCCGATCCAGGCCAGGATGCCATTGGCCTTCTTGGCCACCTGGGCACACTGCTGGCTCATATTCAGCCAGGTGTCCACCAGCACCCCCAAGTCCTTTTCTGCAAGGCAGCTTTCCAGCCACTCTTTCCCCAGCCTGTAGCATTGCCTGGGGTGGCTTTGACTGAAATACAGGACCCAGAACTTGCCCTTGTTAAACCTCATACAATTGGCCTCGGCCCATCGATTCAACCTGTCCAGATCCCTCTGTAACCCAGTTTTTTCTTAGATGACCAGGTAGTTTGCTGAAATTGTCATTTGGACTCCTGATATTTCATCGTCTACCAGTGTTCTCCATTTCTGAGACATGTTACAGAGCAGGTGAGCCAAAGGGGCAAAAATGAGGAAAAGTTACCGTGGTTGTTGTTCCCTGGAAAAATTACTGAAGTGGCATTTGAGCTATGATTAATTTATTTAGTATTCAGAATTTAGTGAATTCTTTTGTCACATCACCCATCATAAATAAAAGGAAAAAAAAATAGAAACCTGTTTGGTGCCTCAGGCATGTTTTAGTTTGTTGTTCAGGTCAGTTCATTTCAATGCTTAATTTTTAATGGTTCATTTAACATAACTGTTTAGACTAGAAAATATTTTCATATAAAACTTTTTTTTGGGGTCAGTTGCTGTCACCTCAAAACATTTTTAGTCCCAGATGATAGATTAAACATCAGTTAGGAAAGGTGGTCTTGTTTGGGCACTTGAATGGGACTCATCAGACTGAAGCTGAATTTCAGCCTCTGCTACTGATTCTTTATGCGACCTTGATTAAAACATTTAGACAGCATCTTCTAAACTTTCTGAGTACAAATAGTTTTGCTCACACAGTCACTTGTACAGTTTTCATGTTTGCCACTCAGTATCACTTCTGTGAAAGAAGTAAATAGTAACTTTCTAGTACCTATAGAAATGAAACCCAGCAGGGTCTGAGGTATCCAAAATCATGCACTGTTAGAAGGCATAGGAGCTCCTACTTAAAAATGATTGTCTGATAGACAACTTATTTTGATAGACAACATGTTTTTAAACCAAAGACAATGTTATAGTGCAAGATAGCTGTCACTGACCTCTAAACCATAAATAAGAAATAAGTCTTCCTGTGCTGATGTGCAATTTCTGGCTTTTTCCTAACTTTTGCCACCATTTCTTTTTTTCTTGCAGAAACAAAACTGCAAGAAAGGAAGAATGCATAAATAGTACATTTTCAAGGTCTTTAATGATCCTTTCTCTGTATTTTCTTCTTCATTCCTGCTGTGTCATCTTCCTCTGCTGAATTCCTATGAACACCTCCAAAAGGCACTTCCTTTGTACATGTTCCTCAAAATGCAGTACAAGTTCATCAGATGTATGGCAACCCTTGAGTCATTAAACTGACTTCTTTCACAAAGAAAGCAAGAAAATACACAATTCAGTTGTAATAGGGATCTATCTTTACCTTAAGGCAAGCCCTTGAAAGGGCTTCAAAATCCCACGCATTAGCTCCATAGCAATTACCATTCAGATACCAGGTTCTCCTTCCAGCCCCTACTTCTCAGACACCCAAAAGAAGGATCTTATTCTGCTATGGGTTTAATATTACATCAGTATCAGAAATGGCTGGGAGTAACAACACAGATATTGGTGTGGACAGGAAGAGTCCATGCCAGAAGAAAGTCATTTGCTAAGACTTTGCTGATTTACCTGAAGTGAGAATCTTTGTGTTTCCTCTTGCCCAATGAGGATTATTTTACTAGCACTCATCAAAATGCAGACAGGTAATAGTGGTCCTAAGAGCTTCAATAGTTGAGGCACTAATTGTTTATTGCCCTGGATAGATCCATTACAATGTCCTCTGCTGCCTTTTGCTCACACTCTCCTATAGCTTTCTTTCTCCCCAAATCCTTGTACTACAGAGATAATTTTCATTAGTAATTTCATAACTATTCCCTAAGGAGCTGTCTGAGGTCATTGTTTACAGGAAGGACACAATCTAACTTTTGGTTAAGTTTTGCTTAAAGTAATTAAAAAATTATTTCTTAAATGTTTCATTAAAAAACCTATTGATCATTTCACTGAACTCAGGGTGTTTCCATCTTTGCAACTTTCTTTTTTTATTTTTTTTAAACGAAACCCATGCATGTAGGACAATATTATTTCTGCTTACAGTGTCTCTGCAAATAACTGAAGCAAGGAATCTATTAAACCCAGGATTATATAGTGAATGAGAAGAGGATAATTTATAAATGGAGAATTATATCCCTGTTGTCAATTATCTGCTGCTCTTCAGAACAAGAGTAGAGGCCTGTCTTTGAATATGGACTGAAATACATAACTAATTGCTATTGAGTATATTATGAAGTCAGATTTTTACCCAAGCCCACATCTGGAGGGAGAAAATCGTTCACAGTTTACACTTTCAGCGGTAGGTTTCACAGAGCCATGAACTGCACTCATTTTTAAAGCAGCTGACCTGATTTCTGACATTGTCAAATTTGAGCATTTAAAAACCATTAGAAATCATAGCATTGAAAATATTTTCCTCAAAATTTCAGAGCCTTTTGGATTCAGTTTTTCATGCTTATTTTGCCTTGCCTAATGAATGTCAATCATTTAAAAACAACAACAACAAAGCAAGCTGAGGTACTCAATAGAAAGTTTATATCTCTAAGAACAGATGCCCTAACAAAAGCACTCCCAAATATTGTGAGATCATGACATTGCTGTGAAATGCTGGAATATTTCATAAAATTACAGTATGATTTCACAGCTGGAGGAGATAGGTAATATTAACTAGAGGAGAAAACTTGAAATTTGGGGTTTATTTCCTTCCCTTCAGGAAAACATTAGTTTTACCTGTTTGCCCTCACTTTTCCTGACTGTGAAATGGAGATAATATCACTCTTTTGTGCAAAAATTGCAAGACTAGGACAAACTTTTGTTTAGCCGCAAGGATTTCAAGCTTCATTCATGAGACCTGAATTCTGCTTGTTTATAATTCCATCACCTACCTGACAACAACTTCTGGTAACACTCCCATATTTCTTTTTTCCCGTCAACTTTTTTTGTGCAGTTTTAAGGACAGCTTGTGTGCTTTCATGACATATTTGAGCAAGACCTAACAAAAGAACTTCTGTTACATACCTACTGCTGTTCCCAGTGTTTGCAAAGTGCTTTAAAACCCTCTGAGGAGAAGCAATCGATGTGATATGTGGCATTAACACTGTAGAGAGATCCATACTTTGCTATATACAAATAAGCTGATTTCACTGCCTTGAAAGGGAGTCATGAGCCTGCTCAAAAATACAACATGGAAAGCTATTCACGTATGCAGTGATATAGCTCAAGTTAGCTCCCACATTTGAAAAACTAGATTTAAGCATAAAATGCAAAAGCACTTGTTTTGAGGGGGGCTTATTAGATACCCCCAGCACCTGAGATGGGCATTTTCTTCCCCAACCAGCCTCCTCTGGCTTTAGTAATTTCAGAGAAAGCAGACAGTGCTTTCAGACACAATCTCAGCCTGCCCTTTGCCAGAACATCACTCTGCTTGTTTGCTTCCTTCCCAAAGCAAACCCATGGCACTCCCCCATCCTAAGGACTCTGCACTGATTACACAGGAGCTGGTAGTCGGCAGATCACCTGACAAAGAGTACGATGGCATTTTAGCATCAAGGCTTCCCACAGGAGACATTATACCTTCAAGGGGGAGAAGCAGAAGGGGAGGGGCGGGGAGCAGGGGAAGGAGGATGGATGCATAGTGTCAAGGCACCCAGAATGTCACTTACAGTCGGTTTGGCTGCAGTCGTCAGGGTTCACTTCCATTAAGCTTTGTGTCAGTTCAGAAACTTTACACATGAGGCTGTGTGAAGCGTTCTGCCAGTGCTGACTGCCCGGGGCTAGCCCACAGTACCTATCTTGTCACTGGTTTTCCAGAAAACCTCGCTGAGAATTAGTTGCATATGTTGTCCAGGCTAACCATCGGAGGCAAGGTTTTGTCTGTTTTTGTTAACTTGGGACTGGACTATTATAATAATATCATTAATGTTAGGTTTGGGGTTGTGGAGTTGGTTTTTTTTTTTTTGCAAGGGATGAGTTTTGGTTTCATGTTTTAAGAGAGAGGGGATTCACATTAAATAATGCAAAGGTTAACTGAATATTTAGTATCATTAGAAAAATGGAATAAAGTTAATAATGTGAGTTGTCTTATTGGTATTCCCTAAAACATTCTCCTGGAGAAACTAGTTGCTTATGTCTTATACAGGTATACTCTTCATGGGATAAAGAACCTGTCTGGATGATAGAGCCCAAGGAGTGATAGAGAATGGAGCTGAATCCAGTTGGCAGCTGTTCACAAGTGGTGTTCCCCAGGGCTTAGTACTGGAGAGAGTTCTCTTTACTATCTTTATCAATGACCTGGATGAGGGCATCAAGTACCCTCAGTAAGTTGCAGACACCATGAAACTGGACAGACGTGTTGATCTGTTTGAAAGTAGGAAGGATCTACAGAGGGATCTGAACAGGCTGGATCAATAAGCTGAG
Source organism: Chloroceryle aenea (assembly GCA_013399075.1). Classification (NCBI taxonomy): domain Eukaryota; kingdom Metazoa; phylum Chordata; class Aves; order Coraciiformes; family Cerylidae; genus Chloroceryle; species Chloroceryle aenea. The sequence continues at coordinate 1,139,675 of VWZY01004273.1, forward strand.
GCCAATGGAATAAGTAGTGGGTCCTGCTCTTGGGTCACAACAACCTCCAGCAATGAAGATGGTGAAGGGTTTAGAGCATAAGTCTTGAGAGGAGCAGATGAGGGAACTGGGCCTGTTTAGCCCAGAGAAAAGAAGTCTCAGGGGAGACCTTCTGGTTCTCTACAACTCCTGAAAGGAGTTTGTAGGAGGTGGGGGTGGGTCTGTTCTCTTATGTAGCAAGTGCTAGGACAAGAGAAAATGTCCTCAAGTTGTCCTAGGGGAAGTTCAGGCTGGATATCAGGAAAAACTTCTTCATATTAGAGATTATCAAGCCCTGGAACAGGCTGCCCAGAGAAGTGGTGGAGTCCCCATCCCTGGGGAGTTCTAAAAGACATGTAGATTTGAGACTTTAGGGACATTGTTTAGTGGTACACTTGGCAGTGTTAAGTTTAGGGCTTGACTCAATGATCTTAAAGGTATTGTCCAACCTAAACAATTCTATGACTAAATACCATACTATTACAAGGTACAAAGCTAAAAAACGGATTAATTTTTAAAAAATCTGTATATCACTGCAGTATTGGATCAATCAGAAACAATTACACAACGGTTATATGTGGACCAAAGTTTATAATTCTTATTTTAAAAAGCTTAAGAATGCTTGTCCACTGGTTATCTCTCCTTTTCTTTCTAGTGTTAGGATATAAAGAAATGTAATTTTATTATAAGTTACTTATTTCCAACTTGTGATCAGGGAAGAGTGATTGGGACAGTCTCTTCTAGACACTGGCCAAATACTAAGAAACTGCCCTTGCTGTGAAAAATATTCTCTGACCCTATACAGAAACAGAGCCAGGGGATGTCAAACTGAACTAGTGAAGTCCAAGAGTCCAGATCTGTTATCACACTAAACAACACCATCTTCCTCTTGCTTTTGCTTTGCTTATACCTTTGGTAACAGAAAAGCTGCAAAAAGACAGGAGGAAGGCAGGAAAAGTACATTTAGAGCATAAACCTGGGACCTAGAAGTACTAGAGTTCAAGAGCTGGCCCAGACAAGAAGAGCAAATGTATGTATGCATAATATAAAAGATATTTATCTCTCAGTGGATCACAGGAATTCAAGTATATGCCTGAGCTCTTTGCAGAACGGGGGTCTGACACTGGCTCACTCCATGCCTTTAAATAAATATGTCTCTGATCTATGCTTCTTCATTTTCCTTGGCTGATAATAAGCAGTTAATATTTATGGATCATGCTGAAAACAATTTTTACTCTGATTATAAACCTTAGGGTGCAAACTTTGTCTCCGTCTCTGATCTCTGCCTCACATCTCACCAGTCAGGCTGTTTATGTTTAACAAGTGAATAATGAGGCTGGCAAAAACAAAGTCAAACCTCAAACCTTTTCTTTTTTTTTTCTTTTTTTTTTTTGTAATACCATGATTTCATAAGCCAATTCCCAGCTCCTAGGAAACATTTCTGTTGCTCTGCTCAGAAAAGCAAACATGTTTTTTTTATTTTAAGTTGCTCTTTTAGGTTTCATATCCCAGGCCTCTTTATCTTCCCTTCCTCAGGCTTCCTTTTTGAGTTGCAAAAAAGGAAAAGAGCAGGAAAGGAAAAGAGAGAAAATGAAAGCTAAAAATTTGCCAGCCAAATGTTTTCAAAACATAACATTTTTATACTGAATACAACTTTCCTTCTTCAAGTCCTAGCCAGCTTCATTAAACTTCCAGATAGCTTAGTGACTCAAAATCCAGTACCTCCATGGGTTTGTTTAGCAACTGAATATAGGCACCCAGGTAGCATCACTGATGTATAGGAAAGCAGTCCTTCTACTGATGCTACTGCACTCAGGGGTGGGCAGTAAGGAGGAGAAGACCCAACAGTGTTCTCATAGAGAGCTGTCTCCCTACCCCATCTGTCCCTCTACCTTATCTGCCTCCCCCTCCCACTCACAAAAGCATGAAGGAGCCACAGTAAATTTAAAGGGCAGTACCTTTATACCTTGACTGTGATTCCAGCTTGTGGTGTTTCTTTCTTCATGCTAGGGGCATCCCTTCCTCTAGGTTTGCTCAATGAATAATGGAGTGGTTGTCTTCAGGTGATATTCCTTTGACCTCATGGTCTTTAAGGTTACAGATATACTAGCAAATAAAGTGGGCTAGAGGCTGCTCTCTTGGGTCCTGCTGGAAGGGTTTGGCTCACATCCCTGCATGCAGCCAAACTCTCAGCCTCCAAAATAGGTCAGTTGTCTCAAGCCTGTCTTTTGGGAATGGTCCCTACTCCGTGCTAACCCTGGCCTGTGCCCTGGTTGTGCTGATCACCTCACAGTGAGGATGATCAGACATGAAGCCTGTGCCTTCACCTTGTTTGTACAATAAATTGTAGCCTAAGAGTCTACTGAAGATTGTCTCCACAGTGGAGAACAGACATCTCCAACGTGAGGTTCATTCTTCCTGTTTTTAGATTGGTGTTTTAGGATGGGATTGTCTGAGGGAAAATAACTGATTCCTGCCTGTCAGCAGCTTATTGCTAGGCTTTGTGTCTAGTACAGGCATCTGCTTCCTCTCTGTAATTAGTGGAGAAAAATAGGAGAAAAAAATATCTCAGGCTTGATTGAATCCTAAGACATAAATACTGAGTTATATGGTTACATAGCTTCTGAAAGTTTCTCTTTTTTCCTGTTAAAGAGGAGGATCCTAAGTGCTCTGTTTTCAAATCAGTGAAGTTAGGGAGATGGATTCTACCTGTTAAGAGGTACTTTAATGTCATTGTTAAAACCCCAGATTTTTCAGTTATGGGCTGTGACTTCTACAGACACAGAGGCAGAAATTGTCATGAGGAAACATCCACTCAGTGACATCTAAGCTCTCTACAATCCGCAGTGAGAAAGACACATTCCTAGGGTCTGTTTATCCCCCTGCAGAAGATATTTGACATGTGTCACAAGTGCCTCTTTTTTTCTTCTTTCTTTTCTAACTAATGGTCAGAAAAGCCCAGGGTGACTGAATCACCTCTGCTCAAATATAAAGCTCTACTTTTTGTCTGCCTAATATTCAGTGAAATGACTCTTGCACATAAAGTCTGTGTTGTCCCAAGAAGTTGACTCGAGCATTCAAAATTTTTGTAATCAGATAGTGTTTGTGTGCAAAGTATAGAGAATATGTATATAATCAGAACAAAAAAGGCTTCTCCAACTCATTTGATTGAAAAGATCAAACATTTACAAATATCTTACTCTGTTTTGAACTGCAAATCCTGGGGAATGGCTGAACTTTACACAAGACCATGAATCAGGATGTGAATATGTCTGTTATTCTCAACCTTCCTCTGGGATTGTGCCATTGCATGTCTAAATGAAAGATCATTTCTTTTGAGAAAAGCATCAAGCTGCACTGCAATTTTCTGACATAAAAAAAAAAAAAATCATGGGAAAATCTAAAAGAAGGGATAAACCCAGGTGGACTTGTGTCTCCTTCTGTCTCAAATACCTACTGTATCTGAAAGGAGAATGGAGGCATGCAGACAGTCTAGATATTAAACAAATGGATATGCATAATGAAAAAAAGTCCAGGTATGTCTAAGAAAGATGTCAAAGGTTCAGATACACGTCTGAACCACCATAGCATATTGGTGTGACATTATAAGCATTGATGAAAGACTTCAAGGACTTCCTTTTATTTCTCTATGTCCCACCGAGGAGCTAAAAAGGTTCCTTGTTCTGTGCCCCTAGTACAGATCAAATACACATGTCCAGCAGCTGTCGATTATCACTAAAGTTCATCCACTTCAAGTAACCAACAACTTTCATAGATACATTTCCTCTGTTATGGTGGAAGAGAAACAAAAGCCTTTCAAAAGCAGACTAAGTCCACAAGTATTTGGATTCATACAAGCAAAAGGCTTTCACTGGTAGGAGATCTAGGTTATAAGCCAGCAGGGACAGAAGGTTTCTGAAGATAGTCAGAAGGGTCTTACTAAGATGGATATTTCAGCCTATCCTAAAATTTCAATGGATCATCACTTATTCTGTGCTAGGAAAGGGTGCTACATTAACAAGCATGTTCAAATACTACCATAAAGAAGAAAGGTGACAAAACTCTCTTAGGGTTACACTGGGTCTAGTCACTGTGGATCAAAATAGTAAATATCTGGGCACTTTGGAGATGTTGACTCTTATACCATCCAAGAGATCCAAGATAGAGTGCAGCTATAGATACAGATACTGTGCCTATCTGCATCACAGATGATGAGAAACAAATTCACTCAGGTCCATCTATTAAGTAGTATATGCTGACAGATTGATTCATGTTTTAAGTCCCATGTTTTGTTTCTCCACCATGGGACCTTTATAAGTATATCAAACACTTGCTCTATGGTGCCACCACCTTTCTCCTTGAGGCTGCTTTGTGCTAAACATAGATGGACGACCATGTCTAAGGAAGCCACAGTCCATTTTCAGAGGTTTCCTCCACAAGCTGGGCCAAATGATAGCCTGTTGAAGAGGAGGGAAGTCAGGGGTAAAATTGCAGCACCTTGGAGACAATGAGGAGTGCAAGTCTTTGGGAGCCATACCTTACACCAAACATACTGATTTAAAAAGTCTACAAGGGAATAGTACAGAAAATTTTTTAGGAGTCGCTTGGAAGGCAACTGGTGATGAATCCCAAGCATGGCACACTTTTTTCCTTTGAAAAAAACCACTGTGCTGCCTTATTCTAGTTACAGGAGAGACTAATATTGCTTGCTATTGTATTTCTTTGGAAAGCAAGGCTCATTAATATTTTGTAAATTTCACTGGGAGAAAACACGAGAAGTATCCCAATCCTTCAGAGATGCAAACAGCAGAAGTGACCTCAAAGGATCTAGTTTTGACCTCATTTGTCTGTAATTATCTGTAAGTGAAACTGGAGTAACTATTCTTAGGGAGAATGGGGAATTTTTAATCTTTTTCTTTTTCAAAATGGATGACTGATTTTTATTATTATTTTTATTTTTTTTAATATTTTTTTATGCTTGTATGAGAACAAGTAATCATTGAATTTGGGGTTTTTATGTTTTATATTTTTGAAATGTATGAAAGACATCAGAATGTTGTGACAGGGTCATCTTAGCCTTCTGTGTTAAGTCAGAAGAGATCAATAAAAATGCTAAAAGTAATGGGCAGGTTTTGAAAAGCCCAGGAGGGACTTAGTTTGCTCACTTCCATAGCTTTAATGGAAATTGGAAACCTAATTGCTACTTGTGTCTTAAAACTCTCTCCCAATTATAAACAAAAAATATGGTCACTGAAAATAAGATTGAGGGCTGGTGGACATTTGTATTACTTCTTCATGTGCTACAACTATCACTCTTAAATGTTTGTGTGACATACGTATTGTCATTTGACAAAAACTTTATTTCTGTACTCTTAATAGAAGATGTATGCTGGAATCCTATGGAAGAAATTTGATTTTAAGCATAAGCACAGAATTATGCTTGGGCTAAAGCAGTTGTAATTAAACAGACTGTATTTCTCCCTCATTTGGGACCTCCTGAGTGTTAGTGTAAGCATTCAAGTGATTTTGTAGGGGAAAAAAAAAGCAGTAAATGAAGACCTATGATTTCTTGATTCTGTTCCTGGCCTAGCCAGAAAACACAAATGAAATTATTTCTGGAAATGAAATTCCTTATAAAATGAAGAGAATGCTACTGAACTCCTATGTAATACATTTTGCAGTCTCTTGAGGATCAGTAGTAAACAGGAATATCATTACATTGCAAGGCAATGTCCTGAACTAACACATTGAAATAGGAAATCAGAGGCTCACTGACTGAAACACTAAGTGCTCTTTAACTATTGGGAATAATTGCTATAACAAATAACTCCCACTGTGTTCCCATTATCAAGTCTTTTCATCAATGCTGAGTTTTGTAAGGTGGGGACTGCAAGCCATTTATCTCCTGAAGGGAGAGGTCAGAAACGTATTACATTGTTGGAAGTGTTATGGAGGGTCTAGAAAAATAAGGGCTAAGGTGATGAAAATCTACAGATGCAGTAAAGTTTCGGACTGCAGAGTTATTTTACTCTTCTTTCAGAAAAGCAGCTGGATACGGTATACTACACAAGCTTATGTACAAAGAAAAAGGTATGGAAATTAACTTTCTCTCTGGCTATGATAAACTACCAAGGGAAATTCATAGCAAATCTGTCTACTATAGTTAGTCCTGCGACAGAGCTATTACAGAAAAATAAATAGTGGCATTGGTCAAAAGAATGTCAAGATGCTTTCAAGTTGGCTAAACAGACACTCATATCCTCCAGGGTTTTAGTGCACTTTGTCCCATCGCTGCCAATCTGTTAAACTACTGATGCTTTACTGTATGAGGTCAGGAGTGGTGATTTCTCACATAACACCAAATAGCCCAGAAAAGCCTGTAGCATTTGCATCAAAAATGTTTTATAAAGAGGAGAAGAACTATGCACAGATGAGGTGAAAGGAGGCAGTGGGAAGGAACTCACAGAGACTGCATGCAGAGGCATTGAACTTCGCAGTCTTTCCACTGTAGTAAAAGCTCAGCAAAAAAACATGTCCCTCTTGACAGAAATGTTTTTGAGGCTTGATAAGTGTATTCTAGCTGACTTTAGTCATCACCATTTCAAGGTGATTTTTTGGGGACAAAGGCCATAAAATGAAATTAAACAGGAAGCACTGGAGAATCACCATGTATTATGGTCTGAAATATCCTGGTGTAAAACCAAACTGTCATCCTCAGATTTTATATGTACCTGAATTTGCCACACTGGATCATCAACAGTGTATTCAGCCACCTAGAATTAAAAGCACGGGTCCTTAAAACTTGAGAGAAATGAAGTCCCAGTAGCCAAGGTTTCAATGAAAACAGGTAAAGACTGAGCACAAAAGCTATGTCTGTACTCACAGAATGAATCTTGACCATTCATCCATCTCACTGCATTGCAGGCATCCTTGCCAGTACAGCTTTTGTCAAGGATACCTGCTATACCCTGAAACTATTCCCAGGCCCTGTGTAAGATCTGGAACATGTCAAAGTGTAGTCCTAAAAAGTAACTTAGACATAGGTGCCAGTATTGAAGTAGCAGGGAAGTATTTTGGGGAGTAAGAGGGTTTGGTAACATGACAACTTCCAGAACATGCCAGTTGGCTTATCAGAGAGACTAGTCATTCATGTTTTTGTGTTTATTAGGAAAAACATATCCCAGTAGCAGAGGTTTCTCAGGTTTGCTGTTGAGGTCCTGTCCAAGGCAGAGCTGACCAAGAAGCATGTCATGAAGGTGAGATGCAGGAAGCCTATGATGTTGTAGTATTTGGGTTTGGGGAAGCAATCAGAGAGGAATAAATAAGAAAAGATTAACCTGACCTAAGTAATCACCATGGGGGGTGGGAGGGTGGAGTAGATAATGATAATTCTTTGCTGAGAATGAATTATTACACTTTTGTACTAGGTGTAGCTAATATGTCTGACAACCCTGTAAAGAATATGTCTGTGAATTATAGCTTAAACTGGTACATGCAGCAATGGGAAAAGAGCTTATTTTTTTTGTTCCAGCAAATCATTTCTCTAACATAAACAGCTCTGTTGTTTGATACAGAACTTCTTGGGAAGAAGGTTAATTTAATGAGGGTGTATAGATGATAAAATTTTTAGGTAAAGTCACAAAACTGTTCAGGAAAAACTACACTTTATTCCAATTCCCTCCTTAAACTCTACAGTTTGATAGTGACACTCAAGCAAAGAAAAGACCTGACCCTCAATTGTCTGACAGCCTGATGAATATGGTATCTCAAATACTGCATAAAGGTCTCAGTGTCAAAGCTTGGCAAACTATGCATAAAGTAGAAAGTATATTTTTATCCATGGAAATAAAGAGAAAATAAAAATTATTTAAAACTGATTATTTTTTTTTCCTTTACTGGGGAGGAAATAATTTGCATATGTATTTGCTGTCAAACACCTTTCAGAAACAGAGGGAGTGATAATTTTTAAAGTAAATTCTTAGGATACCTATCAATACAGCAATATTTTCCCTTTACAGGCGACACCTTTTCATCCTATTATCTACATGATTTTGCATCCCTACAGCAAACACAGACTGCTTTCATCTGAAGAGCCATCATCTTGAGCTATCAGATCAAAACAGAAGCCACACATTCTCAGAGTGTACTTGAAAACATTCTAAAATTTAGAGAAAAATCATTTCTAGTTAATTCCTTGATTTTTAGATCAGAACAATGGCCTACAAATCCCAAGTCAAGCTCTCTGCCTGCTTCTAGGCTACATCTAGTAGTCTCCAGTCCATCTAGTGGTCTCTAGTCCAACCAGCTACTCAAAACAGGGGCAGTTTGGGGGTCAGACTTGGGGGTCAGACAAAGTTAATCTGTGCAGCTGTGTTTTGAAAAACCTGCAAGGTTGGAGACTGCACAACCTCTCAGTATAAGTTGCTCCAACACCTGACTGTCATGGGGAAATTGTCTTTCATTATTCTGGTTGAAATCTCTCTTATTTCAGGTTACACCCATTGTCTCTCATTCTCACACCAGCAGCATATTGAAGACCCTGGCTACATCTTCTTGATACCCTTCTTGTAGGTACTAGAGGATGATCTTGGGTCTCCCCAAACAATCGTTTCTCTGGGTTGAACAATCTCACTTCCTTACTGCACCAAGCAAGTACTCCAGCCCCTGAGCATCTTGGTGACCTTCCACTGAATTTACTCTAGTTGATCTTTTATGTATTAAGGGCCTGAAACTGGATGCAGTAGTCTAGATGTAGGCTGAGTGGTAAGTAAAGGGGGCTAATGCCTTCCCTCGGTCTTGACAGGCTTGAGAGGTGGGCCCATGCAAACCTCATGAAGTCTGTGAAGACCAAGGCTAAGACCAAGGTCCTGCATGTAGGTCAGAGCAATCTCTGTTCTTATGAGACCCCACCACATCCATCTCTTAGTTTAAGAAAGACATCCCTTAGTTTAAGAAAGACATGGATCTACTCAAGCAGGTCCAGAGGAGGGCCATGAAAATGGTCAGGGGGTTGGGACACCTCTGGTATGAGGACAGACTGAGAGAGTTGGGCTTCTTCAGCCTGCAGAAGAGAAGGCTTTGGGGACACCTTATAGCTACTTTCCAGTACTTAAAGAGGGCCTATAGGAAAGGTGGGGAGAGACTCTTTATGAGGGAGTGTAGTAATAGGATGAGAGGTAATGGCTTCAGACTGAAAGAAGGTAGACTACATATTAGGAAGAAATTCTACACTGTAGTGTGGTTTGACACTGGAACATGTTGCCCAGAGAGGTCGTGGATGCCCCATCCCTGGAAGTGGTCAAGCCCAGGTTGGATGGTGCTTTGAGTAACCTGGTCTAGTGGGTGGTGTTCTTGCCCATGGCAGTGGTGTTGGAACTAGACAGGGGAAGTCTTATGTAGTCATACTAAAGTTCAGAGCAGAAAGTTCAGGTTGCTGGTTCCATTACATAAATATGCCCTGATTTATCTTTAAGGTCCCTTCCAACANCTGTGAAGACCAAGGCTAAGACCAAGGTCCTGCATGTAGGTCAGAGCAATCTCTGTTCTTATGAGACCCCACCACATCCATCTCTTAGTTTAAGAAAGACATCCCTTAGTTTAAGAAAGACATGGATCTACTCAAGCAGGTCCAGAGGAGGGCCATGAAAATGGTCAGGGGGTTGGGACACCTCTGGTATGAGGACAGACTGAGAGAGTTGGGCTTCTTCAGCCTGCAGAAGAGAAGGCTTTGGGGACACCTTATAGCTACTTTCCAGTACTTAAAGAGGGCCTATAGGAAAGGTGGGGAGAGACTCTTTATGAGGGAGTGTAGTAATAGGATGAGAGGTAATGGCTTCAGACTGAAAGAAGGTAGACTACATATTAGGAAGAAATTCTACACTGTAGTGTGGTTTGACACTGGAACATGTTGCCCAGAGAGGTCGTGGATGCCCCATCCCTGGAAGTGTTCAAGCCCAGGTTGGATGGGGCTTTGAGTAACCTGGTCTAGTGGGTGGTGTTCTTGCCCATGGCAGTGGTGTTGGAACTAGACAGGGGAAGTCTTATGTAGTCATACTAAAGTTTGGAGCAGAAAGTTCAGGTTGCTGGTTCCATTACATAAATATGCCCTGATTTATCTTTAAGGTCCCTTCCAACACAAATCATTCTATGGTTCTATGATTCTATGATTTAGACACTCAGGTCTTATCACAATACAGGTAAAAATATCAATAAATACCAGAAGTGATGTTCTTAACGATCCAAAGGATTTTTTTGTCATATTGATGGTCTATATTGAGTCAAAACTTTTAGAATAAGAAACTTACCCGGGGCATTTATGGACAATGTTTTCTAAAGTCCCCAGTGCAGCAGAAACATCACTATCTAGGCTGCAAGTAGACTATTTGACTCTAGATATCAGGTTGGTGGTAAGGAACAGTTCTGGCTGCCCAGGTTTGATGATAGACAGTTCAGCACATTGCTTAAATAGCTAGGAGCAATGCCAATTAAAGTGAAATTCTCCTGCTCTAACACTGTCTTACAAGCCTTGTAAACAGACTGGCAAATCAAGAAACAGACTTCACTGAAATATTATGGTGTGCAGGTTTCAGAGGATCTTTGGAGGAAATTCTTTAAACCTTCATTAAAAAATACACCTAGTATCACAAAGCATGAGAAATATTTTTTAGGCAGCTGGTTATAAAAGGAGGATAGCCAGGGGAAGTCTTATATGTTCATATTAAAGTCCAGAGCAGAAGGTTCAGGTTGCTGGTTCCATTACAGATATATCCTCAGCTCTATCAAAAAAGTCTGTTTCTGAAGGGACCTCTTTATTCGCGTGTTGAGATGGAAACACGAATTTGATATCTATGAAAGGCCAACAGGGTTAGCAAGAAAACAGAGAGAAAAAGGACAGAAGTAACCTTTACAAAGCACTGCTCCATCTGATACTGTTGAGTAGACTTGGCTGAATAATCCTCCTCAAATATTATTCATCTATGTGAATGCTGGCATTTTTCTGCCCCATTTCTGCCAAATAATGATTTGTAAATAATTCTTATTTGCCAGTCATATTGCAAATGTTGGCCAGCAACATTTAAGTGTTTGCAAATTGAGTCTTCTTTTCTTTTTTTTTTTTTTTTTTTTTTTTTTTTTTCCCATTCCTTGTTTCCTGCCAGATGCAACTATAAAAGGAATTCAAATGGACGGAGTGAAAATGATATTCAAGTGCATATTTTCTTGGAAACATTATGAGAAGGCTGTAGATTATGCAATGGGAGTAAGTGATCTGAGGCTTAAAAAGCACATTAAATGGCTAACAGAAGCAGAAGTGAAAGCTCTGGACATTACGGACACAGGCTCTGATGTCTCCCAGGAAGGCTGGGATCATTAGTCCTGGTTCACTGACTTAGAGTTGGAGGTTCCTGATGAAAAGGACGTAACACCAGGCTCAAGCTGAGACTAATGGGAAACAATACGCATCTGCAGACTCTGATGTTACTAATCCAGCTCCTGCTGAGGATGAACAATTGGAGCAAGGGAATATTCCTGAAGCACTGACAAACTGCAATTGAGGATTAGAAAAAAAACCCTGAATTTGTAATGTGTCTCCAAGTTGGCATTATAAACAGTTGCCCCATAAAGCAAAGAACCTTTTTTTTCACTCAGGAGTATTTTACAAAAATTCATAACAATGTTAGGCTTTTGGTGGTGGTGGTGGTTTCTTCCTTTACTTTTTTTTCCTGCTGAATTTTGTAAGGAAATTTAATGTGACTATTTATATCAGCTCTATATAAATTATGCAGGAAGAACCCTGGCACCTCAATACAGTAATTTTCAAGTCCAGTACATATAATTTAGTGATATGTTGTGTCATCACATACTCCCATATACAGTGTCCTCTTGAAGCCTCAGTGTAATCATAATGAAAGCATAGAGCAAAAGCCAATCATTCAACAGCTTCAGCATAAAAGCTTCCTTCTTCTTGTGTAAATTAAGTTGTGCCAGATAACATCAACATTGACATGTGATTGTCTGCACCCTCACATTACTAGAAAATCTCTAGCATACTTTTGGCTCAATCGAACTACTTAATTGCTAGACAATTTGTAAGTACTCTTCAGGAATTGGCTTGGGCAGTGATCATTTCCAACAATCATTTAGGGTGTGCCCATCTGTTTTGGAGAACAAGAGAGTTCAGATATGTGGATGTGGCCAGAATATTGCAATTGGCCTCAGGGAAGAAGGCACAAGACCACTCAATGTGCCAGTATAAATATGGCCTGATTGCCTTAGGTAAAATTTAGAGCAGTTTCACAACCTTTGCAGTTTTTTTATGGCAGTAGCAGAGCCATATGGAATCAAATTAACCTGTGTTCACCAGCTTTCTGGTTCAACTCAAATAGAAAGCACAACCAAGGCACATCACCAAGTGTGGCATTTGACTTCCTCCAAAACCTTGTTTAGTCTGGAGAGAAGGAGGCTAAAGGGACACCTTATTTTACTTCTTCACCAAAAGGGTTTTCAAACCCTAGAACAGCCTGCCCAGGGCAGTGGTGGAGTCCCTATCCCTGGAGGGATTTAAAAACCGTGTAGGTGTGGTGCTGAGGGACATGGTTTAGTGGTGGGTGACTTGGCAGTTCTGGGTTAACAATTGGACTTGATGATCTTAAAGTTCTCTTCCAACCAAAATGACAATTCTGTTATGTTGGCAGAGGATTTAGCCAAAGCCACAGGAATGACCTGTAATTGTTTTGTAAATGTAATGATCTATCTTTCTGCTTGCAGACATCTACAGTTTTTACACTGGAGTATGAACTTCTGAATAGTGAAGTTCTGCCTGTTGACAAAAGGCCCTCTTCTTTTAATTACTTTTCACAAATTAAATGAGGATTTTTGAAGGTCTACACAGTACCTAAGAGCACTGCTTGAATTGTTACTGCACAAGGATATAAGACAGACTTTGTTATAAAGTTATATTTCTAAGATAAGGGGGTTTTTTTAAAAAAAAAAGTCTGTTTTTTTCCTGTTAATTAGTCACAGGTTGTGACAGCTTTCAGTAAAAATATACATTCCACGTGTCTCTGGTGAAAACATGCCATAAAAATCTCTTGCAGATTCCATTTACTGCAAGGCAATAAACAGATTCTATCTTTTGACTCAACTCATCTGAATTAGAAACCTTTAACAAAATTTACAATACAGTTTGATTTTTTTTCTTCTTTCTCAGTCTCAGAACTGAAATTTCTTTTTTTTTCCTGTAAAATACTTATTTTTCATTATTTTTTACAATTATTTATAATAGAGTACATTTATATAATGATGAATGCTATAGCACTGTGGTAATGAATTGTCTCTACTCATTTTGATAGACAAAGGATATTCTTTGAGATTCTTTGCAATTCTTTTCTGGAAACAGAAAGACTGATCTATTGGGTACATTTGCATACTCTTAAAGGGAATGAATTCTGCAAGATATACATACATCACGAACTTCTCTTCAGAATCAGACTGTGATTCATCTTCTAAAGTAGACATCTAATATAAATCAGTAACTAGTTCAACTAAAAGCATTTGTTGCAGACATCTAATTTATCATAAAAAGATAAAATTAATGGAGTTGAATTCTGCCCTTTTCAACTAAATTTCTCTGTGTTGACCTAGATTCTTAGTTGTACAAACCAATCTGTAACTCATTTTAGGAGATACACACATTTGTACATATTGAATATCTTGCTTTTTTTTTCCCTCTCCTTACACTAGTGACATCAAAAGGTAAAAAGTGTAGATCAAAGCTCCTGCTGAAGATCAAAGGTAAAAGCAAAAAGAAATTCAAGAGGCTCTATCAGTTTTCTAAAACCATAGGTGGAAAAAGATCATCCTTTTTTTTTCCCTTTAAGATAAGAGAAAGCAAATAAACTTCCTCAAACAATCAGGGTTCATATTGCTGCTCTGAAACGGTTACAAGAAACTGATGGGCTCTTTGTATTCTTGTCTTTGAGGATGTCTTCCTATTTCTTTTCCAAATTCAACCTGTGTAGCTGGTTTTGAATCTCATATAAACTTTTAGCATCTGTGGTTCCCGTGGCAAGGAGCTGCACAGCTTAACCATGCATTGTGCAAATAAATACCTTTCTTCTTTGTTTTGACCATGCTACCTGACAATTACATTTGATGCCCCCTTGTGTTGGGAGAGGCAGGGAACAATCATTTCTCCATTTTCTCCTTGCTGCTCAAGATTTTTAGAAATGTCATATTTTTCTTCAAGTGTTTTCTGCTTTTTTTTTCCCCCCACAGGCAAAAAACCTTGTCTTTGTAATAGTCTGACATTCCTGTTCTGACTCACTCTTCCTGTTCCTGGCTTCTTCCGGAAAGACAGCAGCAGCAAATTCTTTCCGTGGGGTGAAATATGAAAGCAGCATGACAAAAAGAAGTCAATAAAAACATTGCATTGTGATAAAATTCTAAACATTTCAGATTAAAAAAAATCTTCAAGCAGAATGATGGCAAAGTAAGAAATGGATCATTTCTTCACCTTTCTGCCTCTGAAAGTGTTAGATTTGAAAGAAATATTTCTTATGTTGTTTTACTTTTCTATTTCCTACTTTTTCACTTTTTTATATTAGCTGGGACTTGAGGCAAAAATACTAAAAAAAATGCACAGAGAATAAGAAAAGCAAGCATTGTGATATTTGAGATTCTAACAAGAGAATAAAAGGGTCATAAATTTAAACAGACATGCTATAATTACAATATATCTACCTTAGTTTTTGATATTTAAGAATTTAATGCTTCAAGAACTCCTGCTGACCCCTTGGCCCAACGCACCCTAAATGATTTTAACCTTTAATGACTTTAAATTAATTCAGACTAATTGTGTCAAATTAAGGTGAACAATTTCGAGTCAGGTTGATGAAACCAGAAATAAAAAAAAAAAAAGGTTTTGATTTTGCTACACAATATTTAGAAAATATTAGATAACTATAGTTTTCTTCCACTCTGGACAACTTCTAATACTCATCTTGAATTGTAGAGTTATCAGAAACAAACCTCCTCTTTTCAAAGGAGCAGAATCCCACATCATTAAGCCTCTGCTAAAACCCTGGCTGCTGGCAACAAAAGCAACTTTAAAATGTCAGCTGTCATTTTTCTTAGGTGGTAGCTATACGTAATTCTTTCATTATACAAGAGATAACACTCATAACAAACTTTATGACTTTTATTTTCTTGGGGAAAATCCTAATTAATGTAATGAAAAGCAGTATTGCTGGGGTGAGTGGATTTTATGACATTTCCATTTTAACAAAATTTTAAAAAGAAGACTTGAAATTGTGGAAACATTTTTATATTATCTGAACTATTATCTTCAAAGAACTTCTCATTTGAAATCCCTAATTCAGGAATGCTCAATAACAATTTTTCTTCTCTAATTTCAAATTATTTAAATAAAATATGTCAAATGATCTAAATTTATTTTTAGTTTAAAGTTTTGGTAGACAGTTACAAAATCTGGGGGTTTTATCCCACTTCAGTACAAGGAAAGAAAAACCCAAAGCACAAAAGCATTTTCTGCCCATCCCTAAGATGCATTTTTAAAAAGGGCATGAAGGAGCAATACATGGAAAAAAACAACTTTTCCTTCTCATTCACTCCAAAATCCAGATCTCTGGATTAACGTAATAACTTTATGGATATCTGGATACTACAACATTTTATATTTAAAGCATAGAAATTGGATAACTGTTAGCCTTATCAAAGTTAATAATTAATATGATGAGACAGTTTCCTTGAAAATCTAACCACAACTTTTGAACTTTCTCAATTATCAAAGCATATTCATATTCCAGTGCAAACATAGTGCTGAGTTTGAGGTAAGAACACCAGCAAATTTCTAAGGATTCTCACTATGTTTCACTGACCTTCAGGACACAACTCTGCATTTCTCTTCTCTTGCTCAGCTCTTACAAGAGCAAAAGCACACCATCCTTAATGCAGAAATACTGGTTTTGAAGTGATCCTAGATGTAATAGAAAAAAAAAAAATTGATTCCTTGCCCTGTATTGAACATGCAATGTGGAACAGCACAAATGCTATTCATAAATATTACACTGACTGACAGCAAGGACCCTACTAGTTGTAAAAGCTGGGAGCTTAATTCCAAACTTTCTCATCTTCAGTCCCATTATACCTGACTGTTTACACCCAGGTCATAAAATATACACTTCTGTGCTTGTCCATCCTTATATTAATGCTGTAAACATTAATACTATAAAATCTGAATCATAGAATGTTTTAGGCTGGAAGGGACCTCCAGAGGTCATCTGGTCCAACCTCCCTACACAAGCAGGGACATCTCTACCTAGGGCAGGTTGCTCAGAGCCCCACCAACCCTGACCTTGAATGACTCCAGGGATGGGGCCTCCACCACCTCTCTGGACAGCCCATTCCAGTGGCCTATCACCTTCATGTTAAAGAACATTTTTCTAATATCCAGTCTAAACTCATCCTTTCCCAATTTAAAACCATTGCTCCTTGTCCTATCATTACAAACCCTTTTCAATAGACCTTCCCCTGCCTTCATGTGGGCTCCCTTCAGGCACTGGAAGGTCACTATAAGGTTCCCCCAGAGCCTTCTCTTCTCCAGGCTGAACAGCCCCAACTTCCTCAGCCTGTCTTCATACAAGAGAGACTCCATTCCCCTGATCATCTTGGTGGCCCTCTTCTGGACATGGTCTAATATGTCAACATCCTTCTTGTGCTGGGGGCTCCAGGACTGGAACCCAGGATGTGATTTGCCTTCTGGGCTGTGGTTACACATAAGTGGCTCATAGCCAGTTTTTCATCCACCAGCACCCCCAAGTCCTTTTCCACAGGACTACTCTCCACTATATCCTCTCCCAGCCTATACTGATAATGCTGGTTACCCCTGCCCAGGTGCAGGACATTGCACTTGGCCTTGTGGAACCTCATAAGGTTCATCTGGGCCCACTTCTCCAGCCTATCTAGGGCCTTTGGATGGCACCCCATCCCTCTGGCATATCAGCTGTTCCTGATCTCAGCCAAGCTGCCTTGCTACCACTACATCTCCTATGCTGCAGTTCGTGACACACATCCTCGTGGCTTCCTAATCAGGAGAGTACTATACAGTGTTAAAGTCTATAATAGACTTTGTTGCCTGATTGTTTTTATTTTCACAAGTATTGTTCACTGTCTGTAGTTAATTGGAGTTTCATGGAGAAAGACAATTCAGGTGGGAGTGGGAGTGACTCAGTTGCTGAGTGGTTCTGCTAGGTATACAGTGTTTATGATTAATTAGCTAATGCAAACAGATCCTGGAGTGTTCTTATGCAAATATATGCAAATGCTGACAAAGCAATATTAAAAGGGAAAAAACCCCACCTCACTGGCGTCTAGCCTTTCATGATTATGAATCATTAACCTAAAAAATAAAAGCCATGAGATTGTCTTGATCTGCTCTCTAATGTGTAATTTAAAGATTATAATAGACAAATTTGGAACGCAATTTTTTTTCCATTTGTATCTCAGTAAGTAGGTTAATTTAATTTTTTCATGCTGTCATATTTTCAGATTGACCAAATACATTTAGTACAACTATAATGAATTTAGGAAGCAAAATTTGGCTTCTTCGTGAAATTTTCTTTGGTTTTTCCCATGTTCCTCTTCTAAGACATATGTCATCAGGACAGTCTTGCTGTTGTGTTGAGTTTTTCATTGTTTTATTTTGTCTTGGTTTGGTTTGGTTTTTTTAACTGTAATCAATAAATGCATAGAAGAGAATAGTGAATATCGAAGAATATACCTTGCAATTTGATATCAGAAAACTTTTGGCAAAATTCTGAAGAAATACTCATTGCAAAATTAATCTGCTAGCCAGTTAGGATGCACTTCACTTTTTATGTGATTTTTTTTTTTTTTTTTTTGTTAATGAGTTTTTTCATTCTCATTATCAAAACCAAACCTAAACAATGAACTTTGGTTTGTATTTCCTTGACTTAAAATTTTTCCAATATTTATTTACCAAAACCCAACTATTTTCTGGTTTAGAATTGCTCTGTGGAAATATTGATCAAATGAGAATCATCAGATATAGTTTCAGTTTTGTAAAAAAGTTATTTAACACTTGAGAAGGGAGGAAATAATCAAACCCCTTTATTTTAGCCCCCAGTATCACTTTTAAGTATACTTGGATCATCTCAAATTCAAAAATTATTATCTGATGTTAGGAGCTTGAGGCAAATGACTCCTCTTGGAAATCAGGGTCATTCCAACCATCACATTTTCCTTCATGTACATCAGGATTTACATATTAGTCAGTATTTGGCCACAGGCAGGTGAAATAAGACCAAAAGCCAACACTGGGAGAGGTATCTCAGACTTTCCTGAAACTTGATCTCAGCCACACTGCCTTGCTACCACTGCATCTCCTACGTTGTGGTCCATGACACATGTCCTCATGGTTTCCTAATCGGGAGACAAAACAAAGTCTAAAAATCTCTGCTGAGAAACAAGACATATAAAAGCCCTTGGTACCAGTTAAAACATTTACTCCTCTTGCTGCTTCCTTGAGGGAGGATGTTCCCTGTGGTTGTACTCCTGGGTGCCTTAGGCTCCAGGATGAGTAAACCAGGAAACAGATGAGGAAAGAAATCTCTCTCTTCATCCTGTCTCCGATCCACTTGTGACCTTTGTCCTGCCCCACCTTGTGGGGTTTGTGGTTTTGTCTTTATGTGTGTCTAAAGCCCTTGAAAAGTAATTTTCATTTGGGTTTTCTATTTTCATGCCACTACGCTTCACTTATTTTTATTTACTCTTTTTTAGGTTTGTCAGATAGGCCCCCATCAGCCTCTGAACACATTTACATAATTTAAATACAAAATGCAAACATGCTGACTAATGTCTGCCTTAAATAGACTCTCTTAGGATAAGCTAGACATGTTCCCTATCACCAGCCCCTCAGGCAAAAACCTGAGAACATAGATGAGCATCATGCCATGCCCTGCAAGTTGATAGATCAAAAGCTGGTTTGGGCCAAGTGGGTGAAAAAAACTCCAAAGTTCAGGGCCCGCCACTGATGATGTCAAGGCTGAAATTCTAGTTTGAGGAAAAGAGGGCATTCTGGGAAAAGTCCCAGCATGGTTAAAGCTGTTCATGGCATACGAAGTACTTTCTTGGGTTGATCCAGGTCCCCATACCCTGAAGGATCATGTAATACATGCCAAATTCCTTGTGGCTAAAACTGGATCCAGGCAAATTTTGGTGAGCTCAGGAGGGTCTGAATTCCCTTACTGTGACTGAGAAGCTAGGGAAAAGCTCTGCCTTTAATCAAATCAAATGGTCCCTCCATAGCTCCTCCTTTCTGTTCTGGTAAAATAACATTTATTGGTTTTCTCTTACTTCACTTATCCGTGGTGGGATATTCAGACAGTTTTTCTTTCAGCCTTGTTCATCAAGGGATTCATCTCACTTATCTTCTTTCTTTTAGGTGGCTAACGTTTACTCTGAAAGAGTTGGCAGGCTCCCTCAGTTATCCATGAAGAAAAGATTTCCAGAAAGGGTGTTCACAGCACTTCCCCAGAGCAAGTTTTCAAGGTGAGAATTTTCTCCATTGACCAGAGGGTAAGGCTCCATGGCAGGTTCAGGTCATAGGTGAACTCTTAGTTACAGTTAAGAAGGATGAATCCCACAGTGTTTCTGGATAAATAAAGGCTTATTCTTGAAGGCTATGAGGAGCCCTGCACAAGAGTGACTTGCTGGCATCTGATAATTTTGGAGACAGGGCTTAGGCACTTTGCAAATATCTTTTAAGGCATCATCTCTCTCTTTGATATGTCTAAAAGGTTTAGAAAAGGGAGAAATAGAACATTCATTATACTCAATAAATTATGATGCAGATTTTGAAAACTAGAAAGCCTAAGTCCTGGCAGAAATGGACATTCCTATGTCAAATACAATGTCCAGAAAGCTTTCTCTTCAGTATGATTTCCTTCTGCATATATAAAAAACACCTCAGACATCCCCATGGAGAAAGTTAACACTAAACACATACAGATGTATATTGTGATACAAAGTTCATCTTAAATAGCTCTATTGTAAGGAGCCTTTTAGGCAGTAAATAAATAAATAAGTAAATAAATGAAAGCAAGACCATATGATTTATCCTGTAGTAGGACTGTAAAAATAGTAAGACTGTAAGAAGAGTAAATTTTAGCAACTACAGATTTTTATAAAGTGTTTAGTTTTGCAGGTTGTCTGCTTTTTTTTTAATTTCCTATTCAGTCTGGGTGGGAGGGTGTTTATTGTTTGGGGTTTTTTTTTGCTGGTTGGATGTGTTTATCTTAGAGGTCTTTTCTAACCACGATGATTCTGTGATGCTGTGATTCTCTGACTTTTATTCCCTAGCTTGCATCTGCAGTGCTACATTTTGTTTTCTCCATTTCCCTGAGCTGATATTAATTTTTCAAATTTATTTTGCTGCTGAAATGAGTAATCAGTTAATTGCTTCTATATTTACAACAATAGGGTTCCTAATTTTTCCATAATGTTACTTTGTAGATTCCAGTGGACTTGGTGATCTTAAGGGTCTTTCATAGCCTAGTTGCAAAACTGTTGCAGTCCAACGATTCTGTCATTACTGAGATCACAACAGTAATGCTTGAAACATTATAGGAATATTTATTCCAGCTTTGGTTTCATCTGTATGCTATGTTTGGAAACCAGTGTCACTGTATTAGCACAGGAAAAAATGAAAATACACCTCAGCATCCTCACTGTTTGGTCTTTGACAGGTACGAACCAAATTCCCCTGGAGTTAGCCTGCAGGGTTCCACACAAACAGAGTTTCACACAGACTCTTAAAATGAGGGAAGAACTTTATGGAGGCTGGCAACTTTTGACCTGTCTGGTTAAAGAAATCAAAAGCACTTCTTTCCTGATGATTTTATAATTCAAAATGAGAGATTTTTGTTGTCATAATAAAAATAACAAATTCTTTCCTATTGACCCTTAGATTAAAGATTAAAGCCTATTGTGTGACAAATTAGGCAAATTAGGTGAGTTTTGGTTCTGTTCATGGGTCTGACACACCCCGTGGAATAACTGCAAGTGCTTCACTTGTCTCTGTACATCTCATTTTACCCACTGTAACATTTGTCCATTGCCTGGAAGTCTGAATTCCTTCATTGTTTTAAAATATTTTGAAAACTTTGGACAAAATGCTTTCTTCATGCAGTGTCTTAATTTAATTCAGCTTTCTGTGGATACCTTCTTCCTGCTCTGAAAGAATTTGGGAGCAGGCTTATCTATATTGAATCCTTGCCCTCTTCCCAATCCATTTTTTTTAATTATTATTTTATTTAGAAGGAAGTGTGAATCTTCCCAGCAGGACACAGAGACTGCTTTCCAAGTGAACTGATGCATACAGAGAGAGCCTCATACTGAGAAGCAGGAAAAGAACGACAGGTCAGATCATCTCTCCTATCTTTCTGTCCCTATTCTCTGACTCCTGGAGAAGACCAGCTGGATCTGTGGCTTTCCCTTGTGTTGAGACTTTGAAAACTGATAGACCAATAGTAAAGAAATTGCAGCTTAACAGCCTTCAGTGTAAAATTGCTATGAGCAATTTCATTTTATCTATTTTATCTATTGCCAGAGCTCTTGGCACTTTTACAGGCAGCTAAACCATACTGGAGACCATACAGCTGCTGTCCTATTCACTTTGACACATGGATAATCAGTTTGAAACTAGTTTAATTCTGTTGCCATACATTCTTCACCAATACCCTCCTCTCAGTTGCGATGGGATGTTCACAGTTACAAAAATGCTGGTTGAAAGGGATGTCTCTGGAGGTTATCTAGGCCAACCTGCCACCTGAAGTAGGACTGTTACCAACACTAGACCAGGTCAGCTGTGCTTTTCTGTATCGAAGACTTGAAAAGTTCCAAGAGGCAAGATTTCACAGTTTTCTGAGTACCCATTTTGGTGTCACATTGTCCTGATGAAGATCGTGTCCGATCTGAATCCCCCAAGCTGCAATTTGAGGCTGTTGCCCCTTGTCACACTGTCTACTGTTATTCTGCCACTACTAAGGCAGAGTCTGGATATTGTGAAGAAAGAGTTGGTTCTGTTTCCTATAAACCAGTCCAAGCTCCTCCTTTGTCTTTAACAACACGGGGAGAATGCAAACTAGTAGATTGAAGACTGAAATTATCAAATAAAATTCTAATTTAGGAAGTCCCAGGCAGACATATCCCAAAGGTAATTTGCCCTGTCT
Source organism: Chloroceryle aenea (assembly GCA_013399075.1). Classification (NCBI taxonomy): domain Eukaryota; kingdom Metazoa; phylum Chordata; class Aves; order Coraciiformes; family Cerylidae; genus Chloroceryle; species Chloroceryle aenea. Next base: position 1,161,961 of record VWZY01004273.1, read on the forward strand.
GCTACAACTCTTTCTCTTAAGTACTGACAGTTTTTTTGAAAGCAACTATCATTCTCCATTGATTATAAATGTAACCCAGAAAAGTTTGCTTGGATACCTCAGCATACATAGCTAATGCCATTATAAAACTCACTGTAAATGTTGATAAATTTTGTTTTGTTTTGCTTGAAATAATAGTGATGATAAAAAAAATCTGAAACACGAAGGCATGAAGTGATTTATCAAAAGTCACAAGACAAGCAAATGGCAACAGTAGAACCCAGCTCAATTAATTTTGAATATAGCTAGAGTTATAGTGCAGATAAGCCTCCAGGTAGAATGAACTCTCTTACTAGGGATCTGGTCCAACATTGCAGCTATATTTGCTTGTCAATATCCTCATTTGAAAAAAGAAAGGAAACAACAAAGAAAAAACCCACACAAGCCACAAAAAGATACAACAAACAAATAAAAAAGTTCTAATGATATTCAAGATTAAGGAGGCCTGTGGTATCAATAGAGATTCAACTTGAGATCTATCCTGAAGACATAAATCTTCAAGGTGTTAAGCTTCATGAGTTCCCTAATTGCCTAACTACTTGTTACTGCACCACAAGATAGAAGCAGCTCCCCAGAACTGGACTGGCAGCGAGGGAAACATGGATCTAACAAGAAGTGTAAGAAAGTTTTTGATTCTGCAAATAGCTTTTATAACTGTCCTTACTAAAAGGTATCTTAAGAGAGTGGGTAGAAATAACCTTTGTTCATTTATATAATCAATTTACAGAGGAGTTTATTTCTTTTAATCAGAAGCATGATAGTTTAAGTCTAAGAATGAATGCAGCTAATAGACTAGTGCAATCATCCTGCATAAGAGTATTCCCCTTTTGGGAGTAAACCATATTGGATAAGCAGTTCTATTACTGTGCTCTGGCTAGGGAGGTTGCCCTGATGCAATTACAGTGGTATAATTGGTCCTGCTTTGGTGTAAAGGCAAGGCTTCATTGTGGATAATTTGTTGACAAAATGATTAATCATTTATCATTTGATGGTTAATCTGGAAGTCTATTAATTCACTGCTTGCTCCTCCCCAGCCTCCATCCCCAGCACTCACACAGACATTCCCCACTCTGTACCAATAATTCAGACTGGTGGGCCACTTGCAGAGTCACCATGGGAAATTGAAATCTGTCACTTTTAAAACTGCTTGTCTAGTACTAAAGAGACCAAACCTGCCTTTTTTTTTTTTTTTTCCATTTTAATACATAGCTTTCAAGTCTGATATATATGGCACAAAAACTGGCCTCCTGACCTCATCTTTCAAGTTGATGTATGAGGCAATATCTGACCAATTAGGATTAAGTTGTAAGCTTTATGTAAATGGAATATTTCTCAGTATGTGGAGAGAAGTTAGTAGCATTTCCCTTTATGTTTAAATGGCTTTTTAACCACTTAGAGATTAAGTGGTGAATATAAAGGGGGAGACCAAAAAAAAAAAAAAAAAACTTTAAAAGAAGTTAAATTTATCATGTGCCATAAAAGAAAAGATATCTAATAAGCCACCAGTACTTCTTGGGTGGTTTTTCAGTTTCGTTTTACACTTTGAGATTAAAAGATACATGCAAAAATATGTACAAAGTACCTTTTAGAAACTTTGGAAGAGGTCAAGGAGAAAATAGCTGGATTTCAAAAGCTGAACTTTTCAAGGATTTTCTCTGATTTCTCTAAAACAAGATAGCCTCCTCCTCCTCTTAATAGTTCTTCAATGCCTTTTTGGTAGCCAAAATCTTTGTTCTTTTTTTTTTTTAGCAGCTTTGTAAAAGAAGAACTAAAAATTAATTATGGCTATGGAACTTTTGCACAGAAGAGTTTAAAAAGCACAGACGTAAAGAAGGGAAAAAGATGAGGGCCCATTTATCTTATATTGACAGGACTAGCTTCAAAAGATGACCTTGAATCGTAATCATCCTAATGAGCTGAAAATATTTCACTTTAACAAGTGAAACTATAATCAAATCAGTTTCTGAAAGCTCTACTAATGAGCATTTCCTTTGATGAAAACATGGTTCACTGTCTTAGTCTGCAGGAGGTGCACTACAGTAAGAGGCCAGCTCATGACAACTCATTAGCTGACCTGGGGAGAGACTAATTTGAATGCTTTTGATAAAAATTTCAAGGCTTTTTACTTAAATTACAATTTATGCACTTTTATAAATAGTCTAATTTTTATAAGTTGGGGGAAACTGGTTAGGAAGACTTCAAAGTCATGGAACAAAGTTTGTTTACAACATTTATTCTGTAGGATCTACAGAACTTTCAGGGGAGAATATTTTTAGCTAGTACTTTTTTTTTTTTTCTCATAAAAAACAAATGTTCTAAATTCAATCAATTCCTGTGTTTGTTTACGCATAGAAGGAGAGGTCTGCCCTCCCCAGCTCCCTTCTTTCCTGACTGATGAAAACACTTTAAACTTTATAGCATTTAGCACTAGCAATATTTAAAGTCACTATTATTTACTGAGAGCTACTATATCAATTATCTCAAGAAAAACAGGCTTGTCTCATTAGGAATCTCAGTAATTCATTCAATTTCTTTAAACTAGCAGCAGCACTTAAATGAGAACCGATTATACAAATCTGGTTTACTACCATACAGCCCCCCTCCAGGGGTTATACATTAGGATTATTCATCATTTTAACTCCTACTCTGCTCAACACAGAGAAACAGTTTTCTGTTTTTCTTCCCTTCACAGCAGACTTGCTGTCAAAGCCACACTTCACGTTGAAGTGTTCTTCATCTGTTTTAAGTTCTACTCCCAGTCAGATCTTGATTTTCAGAGAGTTTTCTTTTCCCTCTCTAGCACTGTCTTTGCTTTAGACTTTTAAGGCTGTTCGACTTTTGTGGGAGTTATGTGTCAATGTCCTCACCTTCGCCTCTGTGTGCTGCAAAAAGTACACCGTTAAGTACTGTGTGAGCAACTTGTCACTAATATGTTACTCTTACTCTAACTGAAGAAGAGAACAAGATACTTCCCATTTATGTTCCACTCAGTAGGTGTCTTTTCTGCAGTACATACAGCAGAGTTTTATACCTTGAGTAGGTAGGTCCAACATAAATTCATGTGGGCTGTCTGGGATAAACATTGGAGAGCTCAAAGTATCTAAGATCAGCTCATTGGAAGTAGGTATGGAACGAGCTGCAAAGAGCAATGAAAATGCACTTTAATAAAGCTTGTTGCAGCTGGAAGTTATGCCCTTGATTCAAAGCTTACTAAAGAGATCTCCCTGATGTCCCCCAGGTTACACTGCTATTTGGACAGGGCTTTTCAATAGTTGGGGAAATTTCATGCCTCACAGTTTTGGCATTTGTAGGTTCTATCAACAAGGGCAGTCTTTAAAAACTATCAGAATATGTTACAGAAATGATGATGTAAAAACCTGTGAAGTCAGAGTCAGTGCTAGAGATAAATTACTCATTTGCAATCCTGTTGCAGGCTCAGAACACAAACTGATCTGTGCTTGGAAGCTCATTGAAATTAATGTTGTGATGCTCCTGGTCCCCAGCTGAAACAAAACCAAAACAAAATGCAAACCAAAGCAGGCCTTAATTTTAAATAATTTCCATTTTGGAGGAGGTCTCTACTATTTTACTGAATTTGAACAAGGCAGAGCAAAAAAACAACTTCACAAAGCATGAAGTAGAACAGGGCATCAAGGAGGAACAAACACACTGCCTCTACTCTGCACAAGTTAACAACAAGAAAATAAAGGGAAAAATCCTGAAACCGTAAAACCAAACAATAATCCATTGGACTTCAAAATTCCTGTACTTTTGAGCTGCTTTCACAAAAGAAAAGATAGATTTATGGGAGATCCACGGGTTTGTTCTGTCACAAATCAAAGGTGGGTGTAAAGCTTTAGATGGGTTTTACTTAAGTTTTTGTGAAAATCAACAGGATTGAATTAATGGGAGTTGGGAGAGTTTATTACTTAGAAATTAAGCCAGCAATTAGAAGCTTGAATCTTTTTTTTTTTAGTCTCCTGTCTCTGTTAATCTTTGTGACAATGTTTCCATCAAGGGGAAAAGAAGAAAAAAACCCCAAACTTTTCTTGCTCCCCTGTAGGACTAATTACTTTTTTTAATCCTTGCAAATGGGAAATAGAAGCAGTGTTGGTTTGACTGAAGTGGGAAGCAAGGGAAGGAAAAAAACATTCCTGGAAGTTTCCAGTAATTCAGGTGGTGAAGGGAATGTGATGGAGGTTCAAATTGCAGCAAGAAGGGGACTGGGGCGAGTTCCTCTCTAGAAAAGGGAGAAAGTGGGCTTGCTAAAGACTATGACTGATAAAGTTCATTGTACCTTTTTATTTATTCTTTTTTACCATTTTGGCTGTGGCAGAGCCTAGAATACACCATCATGTAGTACCAAGAAAAAAAGCTCTGTATGTACTCGAAGCTGCAGAGACACTGAACAATAAGCCAGTGAGTGCTCAGATGGACACAGAGTGAAGATTTGTGTAATCTTTCATAAATCCTGATGTTCTCACAAATGTTAGTACAACAGAATATTCTTCCAAACATTTGTAAGAGACATCATTATTCACCGTCTACTTTTAAAAAAATCTTCGAAGGAAGAATCAGAAAGAATTATGCATGACTTGCACATCTAATCACACAACTTGAATAACAAACATCAAATAGCTGCAGAAAACAGCTCATGAGCAACCAAATGTCTGGAAATTATTCATTAAAATAGTTCTACTAACACTTAATAATCACACTGGAAAAAAAAAATAAAATTACAAACAACAAATAAAGATGGAGTGAGTCTGTGAGCATTTAAAAAAATAATTTACTGTACTGAAATATAGTCAGATAAGGACAATTGACTTGAGGGACAGAGGATGTCTTCTGCACTGTTTCATTCCTAGGAATAATGTAAACTTATTAAAGCCAAGGGGCCATTTTGAGAATTCAGTGCAGTTTGAGGCTTTGATTTTATGATTCTCAGACAATCTCACTTTTAAAGACCCATCCAGGACAGAAATTTGCCCTTACTCTCCAGCTGCTGCATCTTCTTGGGGACATTTAGATGAAAAAGTAAAGATGATGATGATATTATATGCTGCTTTCTAAAGGGGATGGTCCCAGTCCTGACACAGTCTCCACTTTTCTTCTGACTTTGTGCTCTTGCTTGTCCCCTTCCTTCTGCTGGTCTCAATCCTCACTGCAAGGATTTACTTCTTAAGCCAGAAAAGAAATTGGCCCAAGAAGAAGCATGGCTAGCTCTTTCCTTTGAAGTGTGGGACCACGAACATTCATGTCAATATATCTGAAGAGAAGGCAGGATATAGTATAGAAGTGGAAATTAGGGAGGAGGAAATGGGAATTCAATATACCTTCATCATTGCCAGTGTTTTTCTGTCATGAAGCCACAGTATAACATAGATATAGAGGAGACAGATAATGGTGAACATTTCTTCCATAGTGGGATGTTTAAGGAAGAAAGAAATGTTTCAAAAATGAGAAATATGTGAATTAATTCTGTCCTCACTTATGATGCTCAACAGCTGGGATTATGTTATTAAGACATTTTGCAATAAAAATCACAAAAACTAGTGCATAAAATGTGAATTATGCAGGAGATTTCCTGAGTAATTGGAATTTTCCATTTGATAATATTAATATTAGAGCAAAATGTATACAAGTGTTCATGTATACACAGTACTAGCATGCAGACATCAAAATGTATCTGTTTATCATTAAGGATGCAAAAGAAGACATTAGAAAGTGTATATATGTATATTTATATGTATGTGTGCAGAATCAATTTAACTGAAGAGATCATTTTAATGTGCAGTTGCCACAAAATCAAAATAAGAAAGCAGAAATTATTTTTAAAGATTGTTTTCTACTGAATGATGTTGAAAAAATGAATTTGGTATAGCCTCATACTGTGTTTTCATTTGTCAAGATCACATGTTACAGAGGATAAAGTGATTCAGAGAAAAATGTCACTATGCTTTTTATATTTACCTGTTCTGGCCTTACTCAAACTTCCAGTGCTTCACTTAATTATTTCCTGATAAATGTTCTTTCAAATAATTATTTGCACTACTGCTCTGCTCCATGGCTAGTGTGTTTAGATGGCGGTTAGCTTGACTGGTGAGCTGAGAAGCAGCATCTGGTTTATAGGAGCAGGGATTGTAGGCAGAGGCCACCACCATGTGTCGCAAGCTGAGAGGAGTTGGAACCTGGTGGGATCTTGTCCTCCAGGTATCTCCTTTAATGCACACCTCCCTGTTTGCAGCTTAGGTCTGTGGTTTCTCCCCAGCCAGATGATCTTCTGCTTTCCTCTCCCCCACTTTACCTGGTTCAGGTGCCTCAAACCCTGAGAGAGAAGAAATTTCAGAGGTTTGCCTGAGGGTGTAAGGCAGGAAGCCACAGTTAGACAGACCATGCTGCCTGACCCAGCTCTAATGTTGTGGATTGCTGCCTGCAGGATGCCTGTAGCGTGTCTACAGGTGTCCACATGGTTCTGTTAGCTCTCTGAGCCTGAAACGCAGTTTAGTCCTAGTTAGTGGGAGCAGCACAAAAAGGAGACACTGATTCAGAGAGCTACTCTAGGGAGGGAACATATAACTTTGAAACTCTCTCTGAAGAAGCTCTCCTTGGCTCCCTGCTTGCCCCAATGTCCTCATGACATTGATAGTTAACAGAGCTGTTTCAAAAAATACATTTCGTACTTAAAAAGAAGAAAAAGGGAAAAAAAAAATTCTTTTGTTTTGAACAACTTTCCCTTGCAATTCTGTTCTCCTGAAAGAAGGAGGTTGTTTTCTAAGCAAAAGTTCAATGTAAGTTTTGAAATTGTCATCTAAACTTATTCCAGAAACAATGTATTGGCTTTTTCCCAACACTATGGATTTCTGTTCCTTTTGCACAAATTGCAAGGGGACTGGAATCAATCTAGTACATGTTGGTACACCAGATACTTCTTTCCTAACATGACCACGAAGGTGAAGGAGCAGAGAAAATAGACGATGATTGTGTAGTGCTTATGTGTAGCTTAAAATCCATTTTAAGTTGTGTACTTAATACTTCCTAGTATGTAGGGAATTCCTGATGGCCCATAGCAAGGTAGAACTGTCTACTGACAGAAGTAGCTAGAATTTAGCTCATTGAAACAAGTCCTCAAGGCCTTCCAAGTAACCCTGTTAGGAAAACACTCCAAAAGGTAATGTACATTTCCTTTGTTCTAATACTGTTCCTCAGCCCCTCAGAATAGAATGTGAATTCTTTTCCTGATTCCTCTTTGCTTATGGAAAGAAACTAGCCCACCACAGTGAGATACATTAGTCACATTCCTTTCAGCAGAGATCAATGCAGCTTGTTGCTGAAAGAAATTTTCACAATCTTTTCCTTAAAATCTAAAAGCATTCCTATTGTGTGACTTGAGTAAAAGATGTTGTTTCCATGGATCATTCTTTCTATTGCAACACCTGATATGTTTGAGACATTTCTGTTTCTTTAAATGTTTTTCTGTTGATTTCTATAACACATTGTATATCATTCACTGTAGTGGAGATGTTGAATAGATTAAGTCAAGGAGACGTGTGCTTATTTTTTCCTTTAAAATGATTAAATATTGATACATTCCTGTGATACATTTCTCTATTTTTGAATATTTTTTTTCTTCTGTCAGAAAGTTATTCACATTTTCAAATCTCTTTTGTTACTTGTACATGTAAATGGTTTTGACGCTAACGGAGGAAAACTAAACCCTTATAAACCATATAGACTGTCACATTCAGACCCTAGACTTGTGTTATCTTTGTGTATAATAAATGCAGTTTTAAAACCTGTCACCTGTAGGCTGCTCTGTCAGTGATCCCAGAGGGAGGTTTATTCTCTTCCAGGTAGTGGAAAGGACTGTGTCAATAGTCCTCTCTTCTTTCAGTATAACCTAAGTTGGCCTCAACATAATCATGACAGTCATGCTTTTTAGCTCATTTGACTAACTTTGCTGTGACACAGATCAGGATGTACTGACACGGTGCCTTCTGGCACTGTGAGGGCATTTATCTCTAGTTGATGGCAATAAACAACTGATGACACTAAAGTCTTCAACAGGTATATCTTAGATTACTGTAGCACCAAGCAGAGTTAGTGAGGTAGCAGTAAGAGGAGATAAGAGAACATTTCAGTCATCCACACTGCATGATTTTATTGCCTTATTAAATAAAATAGAATGACAAAATGGTATTTTGATGAGATGAATAGCACAGACCTTGGTACTCTTTTTTTTTTAGCCTGAACCAAGTGGCATTGACTTGAAAAATTCTCAAATGTGATGAAGATTACAATGGATGAAGAACTGTTTCCAGTAAGCGGTTTATACCCAACTACTTTCTTTAATTTCAGTAGCAGGGACACAACCAGTCCATATCAGCTACTCTTAGGGCAAGAGTACTTTTATTAGGAAAGATGTAAATTTATTAATATAGATGTAATTATATTGACCAAAATTAACATTGACAATTATCAAGAGTACATTGAATGTCTGGACAATTAAAACAAACTTTTTAACATCAAAGTTAGGATGCACAACTGAGATGATTTTGGATATTCATCTTCCTTTTCTTCTTTTTCTCTTCTTTCTTTCATTCCCATTTTCATAAATAATTAGTTAACCTATGGCAAGAGGAATAACCTACAGTTCATTTTCTATGCTTAAATAAAACATTAGCTGGTTTGGCATTTTCAGATTTCAAAAGCTTCTTTCAAGAGGTAAAAGAGAGCTCTTAGATATTAAAGACTAAAGCCAGTGATAATTGCCACTGGGTTAATTGGGAATGAGCGAGAGCAAGCTTGGAACCCTCTCAAATTAGTTATAGATTAATGAAGCCAAGGAAAATAATAAGTTAGCATTGTAATTGATAAGGCTATATCAAAAGCTGTATGTTTTGCTTGGTTTTTTCACTAGTTATCTGTACCCAGAATTCTGTGCTCCTGCTTTCTCAGTTCACCACCGAGCAATTACAAGTCAAAATCCTCATGCTCTGCAAATCCAGAGGAACTTCACCTCTCCTGTCTGCAAGGGCAGGATTTCATCATGCAGGCAGCCATTACTGCTGCAAGGGAAGAAAGAGCATGTAGCACATCCTTAATCCTCTCAGAGAAATCTGTATTTTTCTGCTAGGCTAGAGGCAGTGCAATGCACCTCATTTAACTCTTAGGAACTATCATATAACTGTCTCAGATAACAGCTAATTTCTAGGGTTTCTCAAGAGGAAAGGGCAAAGAAGTAGGCGTTGCCCCTTGCCCAGGATAAGCAATTAAGAGGAAGAATAACTCTACCTACTAATATTATAACATACATTGATGTATGATTTTAATCACAGATATTTGCTATCTAAAAGTTAAAATATTTGTCAGAGAAAAGTGATGAACATTATGGGAAAGAATACTTCTCAACTTGATGTAGGTAAAATCATCTGTCTGTCTCATGCCTTCAACTGGCCTATGAGTGATACTAAAAGTTTGGTTTAAGTTCTAGGTTAGATGTTTATCTTCTAAATGGGAAAGAATGCCCATTATCTCACATGCATATAAATTAGGAACAAGGTATTGGAAAGTTAATAGTCATTTGGTCTTCATAAAAGTCTAGTAAGTCAGCTGGACAGGTTTGTCTTTACACAGGACTCATTTAGGTAACAACAAACTGTTAGGGCTGAAGATCCTGAATGACTGAAAGACATAGGTTGCAAACTCTTAACACAGTATCTGGGAAAGATCTACATTTGCAGAAGAGTTCTGAAAAGGCTCCAGCTCAAATGAAGAAATTCAGAATTTGATTTTACAGGTAGAAAGAATGCTACCAGGTTGAAGGTCTGTAAGGGTATCACAAGGGAGGTCCACCTCTCTTAAGTGCATCTGCAGTGTAGACAGCTCCATCTGAGCACATTATCTTGGCATCCCTTGATAGACAGACAAACAGAAAGCAGGCAAGACAGAGTAAGAGTAAGAATAATCTCTTAGGGATTGTTTATTATGAATTATTTTTTCTCCTCTGCTCATAATCAGAATTTAGAGTCATTAGATCAGAGAGGAGTGTATAAGTTGTAGACATTTAATTGGGTCAGACACGGATTACCATGTTCCCTGTAAGGATATTCGTTAGAAGTATCCATCAGTCTCTTTTGTATTAAGTATTGAGGTGAAATGGGTCTTTTGATAGCCTGGATTTTCTGTCCATACACTCCACAGAAATCTGTACACACTCAAGACATTTTCTTTCCTTTTTAATGTACTGGACTGACTCAGTATAGTAAAAGCAGCCATTTTCCTGGAGTACTCAGAGAAAATTATGACAGTCTTATTTCAGACACAGTGTCCGGGAACACCCTTTTCCCATGAGCAGAAGCAAAAGCAAAATAACTCCCTGCTTGAAGATTAGCTAATTCACTTAAAGAGGTGTGGGATCCCAGTTGTCAGGAACTACATGGTGACACTCTGGGTAAGAGAAGGATATGAAAGAGAGAACATACCTCAGGTCTGGATGAAGGGCAGAGCCCTTGATGACATTAAGCAGGGATTTCACTTCTAAAGCCTTCCTTGTGCTTCCTGCTACTCAATGAAATTCCTGAAATAGTGTGATATATGAGTCTGTCTTACAGTCACACAGGGACAATGAAGGTAGGGTACAACTACATCTCCAAAGCTCACTGAAAGGATGGATACTGGCATTTCATATTGTGTTTTGATCAGTATTCCTTTGCAAAGTTTAAATATCCCACCCTTTACAGTGTTTAGGACTGAAGATGATGTATTGATGGAACTTCTTGTGCGGTACAACAGGTCTTGGTTGCTATTTCTTGAATTCTTGAAAAATGCATAAAATTGTCTGTACTTGTCCAGTGTTTGCTCGTAGTAAGATCAGGTTCTAGCACCTGGGCTCTCCCTGAGTAATAGGGTTTTTATCTGTAAGTAGGTTATTTGCAGAGCAGTCACTAATCAACAACATAAGTCCGCATGGCAGAATCTGACCCTGAAACACCACAATGAGCTTGAACAGTTGACAGCATTTAAAGACTATTGAAATCCTATTAATGGGGCTTCTGTTTAATTTGCACTTTCAAAGAAGACTGTAGTCTTGGAAAAATTATTATCCATCAAAGGCAACCTTATTGAGACATCACAATGAATATTAGTCTGGGGTAATATGTAAATCTGGATGTCATTTGCATGACAATGCAGTCTATCCCACCCCATGCTTCCAACTGACAGCCCAGTAGCAACATGTAAATTGTAAACAATAAAGTGGGACAGAATGCCTCAGCAGGGGTCCTGCAACATGCAACGTCAAGAGGAACAAAACGTCTCCTGCAGACACAAAGCCATATCCGTTAGTTTAATAGGAGTGAAACCAATTTAGGAGTTTTCTGGTCAAAGATCTGACACAATTTCCAAGCTAGTCCTCAGCATTGCTGTCATGATCTACTGTAACTTATGTTTGGGTAAGACCCAAAGAAGTTTAATCAAGCAAAATTGCTGAAATAGAAATCTTTCTCAGATCACTAAGAGCTCCTTTTTAAAGACTGGCCTTCTTTTCAGTGGGAACTAACATTGCATGCTTCAAAAAGTACACTCTTCAAAACAGTTTTGATAGAGGGATTAGGAACAGGACAGTAGAAACACATAAGCCTTTAATCAATAGGTCACCCGTTAAAATTTGGCTTACAATGGCAGTGTTTGCAAGCGACGGACATCTGTGAGCAGCTTGTGTAAACTGTTAAGGCTTCATTGGTGTCAGAGAAAGTAAGATAATTTACCTAGGCTTAATATCAGACCCCTAAAGTCTGTCTCTTAGTCACTGGGGGTGGGAAAATTCTCTGTATGATTCGTAATTCATAAGTGGATCCAAAAACTGTATTTTGGTTTGACTGAATACTGATCTCGCATGCCCTTCAAATCTGAAGAATGAAAGGGCTGATATACTCTCTTGTCCATTCTCTCATCTTCCAGTTCCTTTCTTTAGCCTCACTTCTTCAAAGAGGCTTTAAACTCCTACAATACAATGTAAATGAGGAGACAAACTCTACTGAAGTTTCCAGTACCATGGAATTTGAGCAGCATGACTAGAGAAATAGCCCTAGTGCTCTAAAGGTACCCACCACAAGAAAAAAACAATGCACCCTGAACCAGTACTGATGTTAAATTTCATCTGAATGATGTGTCATGTATCACAATGGGTAGTGTGAACAGAAGAGTCAGCAGCTGAAGGCACCTGGAGAATGGTTAGGTCCAGTATAGCATGGACACACATGCTTTGTTGGTACAAAGGTCTCCATAACTGTGGTTGATATGCTGTAGTTCCCTATATATTGACTAGGGAAGACTGTGCACTTCAGGCATGAAAACCTAAACATGAGAATTACCTCTTGTTGAGGAGCTGGCTATGCAGGGGTATATCTGAGATCCTGCTGGTCTCCAGAGCCTGGCAACTGGACAGTCAAACATGTTCATTTACACTCCACAGTCTTCTCCAGAGAGTTTTCTGGGTTTTTTTTCAGTGTTTGCAAAGCCAGTGGTCTGTCTGCTTTTAACATATGAAGAGATGCTCCCACCTGCCTTTTATATCATAACCTGCCAGATGTAGTCTTCCTTCCAAAGTAGGAAACTTGGGGTTTCTTCCCATCTTGGCTTGAGGTCAGTCATGAAGGTTACTAGTATCCAATGAGAGCTCACTAAAAGGTCTTGGTGTTTCTGTTGTTATATGAAACATCACTGCAGAAGTCACCATCTGAAATAAAAAATGAGCTCAGGCAGCAGTAGCTCGAACCCACCAGATGCTGTGGCTTTTCTTCTGACTGAAGAGCAAATGAATGTTTGTCCATGAGAAGGAAGATGGTCCTCTTTCCCACGTGTGTCTGTGCTCTAACCATTGGTTTATAATATGAAAGATGGACATTGTCACTCTTCTCAATAGAAAGTGTCTATATGTCTACTTAATGAAGTGTGTGTCTCGCCTGGTAGACTGGTAATCTGAAAACATCTGCCAGTTTAACCGCCTCAGGGGATGTTGCTGTGAGGGTGATATCAAAGCAGTCAGACAGGAACATCTCTGAGCATGCACAGAAGTGGAATTCGAGGAGCTTCAGAAATATTTAAATAATCTGAGAATTGCAATCATTGCATAGACTCTTCCAAAACTTCAGCTATTCACACAAATATACAAATACAGACTTTGGTTCTGATGTCCTATTTTATACATCCAGACTTTAGATGTGAAGAACTTTGGCAAGTTTTAGAAGGTTTTCTCTAGCTTAACACTGAGAAAAATATGGATGATATTTATAGACAAACTTTACCTCTGCAGAATTTCAGCCTGTTACATTGTTTCACCATTTTCTAGACAACTTTAATTTTATTTTGTGAGAAATTCTAAGATTGAAAAATTTGCTAGTTTTAAAGCAAAATACATTTTAAAATATTTTGTTTAGAGAACCTTGGAAATTTTCAAGGCAATTCTGTTGCTTTGGCATTTCATTTTTTTTCTGTGCATGCTTGCATGACATAATTTATAATGCAGTAGAAATACATGGAAGTGAAGGACCCTTACTTTTTTTTTCATAAACCCAAACATTTTAATACTTTCCCCATAAAAATTTGACAAAATTGTCATGTTCTTGAAGAAAGTTTCATTTTGTCCAGTCAGCATTCTCCCATGTTCTTTTGGAACACTTTCTTACCGGTTGTAACTAAATTCACATGAGAAAGGTAAAGGCAGCAATATGGCAAACAACGCCTATGATATTTCAGAGAACAACTGCTTGACATTTATATTAGATTTCTGGCCGACTATTACAATATCTTTGATGAGTGAGATCTTGATTTAACTCCACATGGAGGTACAAATGCACCTCCCAGAGCCTGTGAAGATGCAGTGCCAAGGAGAAAGAGCAGATGGTGTTTGCCTTGTCCCTGCCCCCTGTGTATTACCCAAAGGGATGACAGCTTTACACTGCACCTTGGCTCCACAGAAACCTGATGAGGGAAGATCCCATGTGGTTGAACTGAATGAACCCATCTCCTGCTGCTCCTTTCATAAAGGTGTAGAAAACAAGTCTGGGAGAGATCTCAAGAGGCCGTGTAATCCATTCCCTACCCCCAGCCAGCATCAGCATGTTCATGGTTGACGCAACATAGTTTTGGGGGCTATGTCAGCTGAGTGTGTTTGCATGTACAGTGAGCTGGGGGTTAAGGATTGAGAATCTTTGTAAGAAGGTTGGATGTTTTTCTCTTTCTTTCCCAAGTTAGATACTATGTATTCTGGTAGACAACATTAGAGTTTGGGAGCTGCTGAACATTACAAAATGCAAGAAATTGCTGAGTGACCAAGTAGTAGTCCCATGACTGTATGAGAGGAGCTCCTGATGGCTGCTGATCCAGGGAAGAGGTAGGATCCATTGCTTCATGAAGATGCTTCATCTCCTGGCTCTTAGAAGTGCATCTGGATGTATGACTTTCAGATAGTTTCTACTTGCTCTTTGCATGTAGAAAAGCATTTGTTATCACAGGATATGAATGTACCAGATAAACCATAGCCCCCGAATCAATACTGCAGCTAAGGCTTCTTCTCTATGTTTTGTCAGCTGCTGACTGTCTTCCAAATCCATGAAATTCTTCTGGAGATCAATGACTGCAGCAGTAGCCTCTCCCATGGAGTCACCTGCTTGGGAGAAAGAATTTAAAGCCTTGCTGAAGAGGCTTCTTTCCAGACAGACATAGTTATTCTCTTATTTTTACTCTGGACCTTTTTTTAAGACAACAGATGACAATGCAAAGTTAAAATTAAATGAGTCTACTGGAAGTAGATCCTTCTTTTACAAGTGAACATACAGATTGTTGGTGAACAATGGCGCAGTGCTTAAAAATACTTTTTTATCATAGTGCATCTGGGAGTATCAGGAAAAAAATGTGCTGAAGGATTGTTTCCTTGATTCTTTATCTACTGTACTGTGCACAGGAAAATATATGAGAAATGTTAATCCACAAAAAAATGCAATCAGCATTAATTCTGTTAAGTATTTTGTCTCAGTTTAAAAAAAAAAAAAGTTGTATGTGCAATATTTAAGATTGTCTGAAGATATCTTTACCTTTTTCTTTTCTCTGCTTATTTACTGAATGATAGACTTGGTTTTCAAGGATGTGATACTTTAGATCATGAGCATCAGCCACCAACTAAAACAGAGACTATGCCCTTATACTGGTGGGAAGGTAACAGGATCCATTGTCCTGGATGAGGTTAATACTGGCACTTTTGCTGGCTTATGGGGTGATAAGTGTCTGATGATGCTTGCAGTATCTATTTCTCTGTATTTCTTACACGTAAAAATAGTCATATTTAATATATGTGCACAATTATAAGTGTACTAATTTACTGGAAGTGGGAATAAGCTTAAAATTGTTATAATAATCAGTATGGGTTATATTGTGCCTTAAGGCACAGCCCTAAGCAAGGGCTGGTGCATAAACTCAAAAGAACAGGTTGGATTTTATTTCCTTCCCTTCATTTCCTCCTCTTCTCCTCCTCCCCCTAAGGAAAAACAGAAAGAAAAAAATAAAAGGCTAATTGCAAAATTGTCCTCCAGCCCTTTCTGAGTGTCATCATATCTCTGAACAGAAGTAATGAGACATTTTGGCAACACTGGACTCTCCTTGTCCCTAGGCACTCATCCTTTCTACTCCCCAAGGGCTCCCAGTCTCCTCAGCTCTTTCTAACTCCCTCAGGTCACTTCCTTCTGCTGCTACATCAGATTGCTGTAGACATCTGGGTTCTCTTTCTGGGCAAGCACCACCTGACGAGTCCTTGGCATATTTGCCTACATATGTCACATCTTCATTACTTCAACCCTGTCGCAGCTCTCTCTGAGCCTCTCCACCTCAGATTTTCCCCTACCTTGTTTGAGTAGGTATTCATACCTCTCTTGATACTACCATGAAATGGGGGACAGGGTGAACTCGACTGGCTCAGCCAGTTTGTGCATGGAACATCTGTGAGCTGAGGAAGCAGATTAAAGCCCCCATCTATTGCCCACCATTTCTGGAAAATTAAGAGTTTATACAATTTTTTTTTTTTTAGCTGCTCAAGTGCCACAAAGGGAATTCACTTCACTTCTATTCCTTTGCTGGGATATTTGGTATTTTTAGGCACTTAACTGACTATGTCATGAGCCTGCTGAGTCTGAGCTCCCCAAATAATCAGTGGAGAAAGAGACACAAGCACACTGGAGAGAAATGTGTGTCTTGAGGGTGGTGACTTACCCTCTGGAATTGGCTGTATCTCCCTGTAGGGAGATGCTGGGAGAATAGACTCTTTTTGCCTCCAGTTACATGCTATGGATGTGGGTACTTGTTTCTGACAACAAACTGACAGGCATGTTACATTGATTTGTTTACTCTTTTTTATGATAAAAATGATCATGTACCATGAATCATTCAAAGTTACATGAATCACTTTGCTGTTCTCACTGTCTGACCTTTTTCATTTGATCATTGTTGATTCTTCCATTTACAAGGAGGAATCAAAAAGTCATACTAAGGTCAAATACAGTTTATTTTAAAATTTAAGATCCCGTACTAAAGGAAGAAAAAAGTTCAACTATTCATCCGTCTTTGAGTGCACTCAGTGGGTCACGCTACTCCTACTTCAAACCAAGAAATTCTTTTATTATTTTTTATGGGTTTTTTTTAAAGGAAAGGAAAAAAAAAAGAGAAAAAAAAAAGAAAGATTAAGCCTGGAGACTTAGTTATTGCTGGTTCCCTAGTCACATCAGTCAGCAACATGGGATTTAAGGTGTCAGAATG
Organism: Chloroceryle aenea; assembly: GCA_013399075.1. NCBI lineage: Eukaryota > Metazoa > Chordata > Aves > Coraciiformes > Cerylidae > Chloroceryle > Chloroceryle aenea. The sequence goes on from VWZY01004273.1 coordinate 1,178,806, forward strand.
ACAAAGAACAGTTCAATTTGTTCTAACATTGCTCCTATACTCATGTACATATTAGACAGCCATAAAATCTCAAAGAGGCACCATTTGAAATGATCTGTGTTAAAAGGGGGCAATTAGTGGCCAAGATGAAATGAAGGTACAGTTGTAATTATTTCATATCTTGAAACAAAAAGGAATGGTTGAGATGTAATCTTACTGTTAAAGAAATGCAAGGCTTCTAGAAAAAAAAAAAAAAAAGGAAACTTTTTAGAACTAATTGCTTGGCTCTAATTAGAGAATGTAACCTTTGGAGGAATAGTGGCTGTTGAAACTCCAATTTTATTTGCATATATTAATATGTACATGACAATTACACCCCCAGAGAAAGTACAGCCTGTGCCCCAAAAGCCTAGTTTTAAATTTAGAAGCAAGAAAGAAATTCTAAACAACTTAAGAACATTTCAGTGCTTCTGTAGACCTAGGATCCATTTTATGAAAACTTTGGAGTGCTGAAATCACAAATCTAGTTGTTGTTTTTGATGACATGGAGATGCACATTTTTATGTTCAGCTGTTTGTATGCAGCTACCCATATCACCTGTGTTGTGTAACATATGTACACATATGTTGTGTAAAAAAATTATATATATATAGAAGTATAGAGATGTACATGAAAGTTCTCAATATTTAGTCCATATTTGCATTATATGTTGGTAAGGAGATTTTCCCATCATACCCAGTAGTCATACAGGGATGTAGAAAACCTATCATTGTTGCTACCAAGGAGTAGATACACTGTAGTACCAGATATATAACATGAAAATTTAGGGAGCTTGGTGTTGTGGCTGGGGCACTCCAGACACTGAAAAGTCACTGAGGCTTTGTTGCAAGGTCTGCTAAAGGTCTTGAATGTAACCTGATAGCTCTAAACTGTTACCACTGAAATGTTCATTACATGGGTAGTGGGCATAAGAGATTAAATTGCTTATAGAGGGAAGATCAAGTGGGCTGAAGGTGATCAGAGAGAATCCAACCACCACACTGAAGATCAAGTCTTTCTGCTATTTCCTATCAAGATTTGCCCTTGGATAGGTTACAGAAAAGACAGGACACAGTGTGAAGGACTAATCAAGGTTAAAAAGATCCTTTTCTTGCTGAATAACGAGGCTAAGAAATGCAGAAAAGGAAATATCTATGAAACCTCTGCTAGGTAGTAATTGACAACTCCGTTTTGATGGAGATCTATAAAATATATAGCATGGAACAATTTTGAGGTGACTAATGAATGAACAATAGTTTTCCCAACATATATGCAAATTCTCTAGTGATTTTTTATACTTAAGTCTTCACATTCTTTTACATTTTTTTTTTTTTTTCATAACATTTCAGATTAAGACTTTCAAAGAAGAAAACCTCAGAAAAAAGAAAGATGGCAACAAACACTTCATAATCACAAATATTAACAAATCTGCAAATTCAGCTAAGTTTTATGTAATTCACAATTTTTATTATTTTGAAATATCACTCTTAAATCAGATCATGTTATTACATTGAAATAAATAGCTACAAAACAAAAGTAAACAAAATCCTTCACTGTTTATTCTGTAATTTGTACATTCTCAAGTATTACATTAAAAATAATATGATTAGTAACTATTTGATGCAAAATAAGGCTACCTCAAAATCAGGAGTGTTCTTGATTCAAAATTCAGCAGTTTCTGTCACAAATATTTTGGAAAGGCAGTGAAAAATAACCCCAACCCCCCCCCCAAACCAAATATAAATGATACACCATTATAAGTATGTAAATTAGCCTTCCTACACAAAAAAGTCAGTTATGCCAACACGGTAAATTTTCAGCAGACACACTAGATAAGCTTCATTAAGTATTTAATACCATTTTATTTTTAAAAAAAACCTCTGTCACCATTAGTTTACACAGCTGTTAGATTTTTTATCTTCAGAGTGAAAGATTCCAAACTGAAAATCTGTGATATCTGAGAAAATATATCTTGATCCTTTAAGAAAACTCTGCTTTTGAAAATCAGGGCACTTTCTTCAATGCATAAAAGTGAAACCAAAGTTTGGGCAACTGCATTTGAGAATCTTGTTCAGTGTTTTTTAATTAATAAGGGAAAAAAAGTCATTCACAGGCTGACAACAGCAAAACAGTGTTCATCTTGAAGCTACACAAGATTTCAGAAGTCTAATCAGGACATACATGCTGCACCTATCCCAGTGCATTAAAAAAATCTCAGGGTCATTTGCCACTGGAAATCAGTGCTTCAGCTGCCAGTGTGGTCCGTGTCACCCTTGGTTAGAACTCTCCCAATTCCTGAAATGGTTGAGGAATTAATATGGTCCAGGCATTAGTCCCAGCTTGAATGTTGTGATCTTCCTTTGGGATCCAAAATTCATTAAGAGTTTAAGTTTGGATAGGTGATAACTGCTCATCTCAGGGCCAGAAAACAGATTTGTGCTCTTTGGTCAGAGTCTTGACATTGGGAATTTCATCCTGAATTAATGCAGAGGACTTTAAATTCCTTTCCTAATTATATGGATGAATGGCAGGCATTTCATAATCTAGTTGACAATTTTACCACTGAAACAACTTATCTGACTGTTGCTTTAAAGCAGAAAGGAAAAGTTGTATTGCATATGAGTGGGACATGTTTTTCCTATGACCAAATTCAGACAAGAGCCAGATGAAAGCATAGATTTCTAAGATGAAGGATAATGTCCACACTTTATGTTCAAAGAAATACCTGATTTTAGTGAAAGCAAAGGCAGTTCAGCACATTTAAGGAGATGTTTAGGGTCAGAGCCATTCTCAGTTACAGTGATGTCACTGGAACATCTTAGCTTAAGTTTTTATAGAGGCCAGACTGACCATTGTTAATTTGCCTTGCACATTGCTGAAGATCAGAGTGAGCCACTGGCAATGCTCGTTTTTCACCAAAATCTTGAGGCTTTCTACTGGATAACTTCTTTTCCTAAGGGGAAAAATAGAAATATGAATAAAATAACAAGTGAAATTTATGACAGTGCTGTTCCTGAGACACAAGTAATATGTCTTCATATGAAAGCAAATGCTTATTCATTTAATAGTGTAAATGATAGCATGATGTCAGAGTCAGAGCATGACATGGGGATCATTCACATCTTGTTACAACCAGTGATTACAGAGGAGTCATTTTGTAGTTCAACAGCATTATTGAGGCTTATTCTCTGTAACAAATGATATCTTTTATTTTATTTTGTGATTATCCAACAGATCACTGAACCATAAAGTGCTGCTGCTCCCAGCTAACAGAAAGAAATACCAGGGCCATATGTCTCTCATGGAACTGTTACTGTTCTGTATATAATTATCATTTTTCTATCTGCCACTCACAGTGTGTGTGTCAGACTCCAGTTATCTCTGATATTTTTGAGACTCTGACAGAAACAGTGGGAGATGGAATTTTTGTAATAATAGATGTAATGACTAATCATTATTCTTTTCCCCAAGTCACTGTGAAAGATTGCTTTAAAATTCAATTAAAAATTTCAGCCTGACATCTGCATGATTAGAGCCATTTAGTATAACATCTGACTTGCATAAATATGAATAATATCATCTTCATAATAGCCATTTCTAATTTTTATTCACTTATTAAAAAGAGTAAGATCAATGATCTTTATGTTAGTGACCATTTCAGGCAAGATGCCATAAGGATTTTGAACCAGAAAAACATTTTTCATATACATAATTACACATGATGCATTTGATTACTCTTCTATTTCTTTCAGCTTACAAATTTTACACTATCTAATCTGAGATGTGTCCTGTCGTTTCAGAACTATTCCATACACACTTTCTTAAGAAGTATGCTTAAAGGAATTATTCATTCATGTATGCTTCCACATTAGCACATAAAAAAAATAATCAATACAGCCGAGCTAAAAGCACACATACCAGTCATCCTTTTCCTTCTGACATTTACAAAGACAGAACAGAGAAATTCTAGAGTTATTTTATCAACTGTAGCATTTTGGGTTGTTCCCATTGCAGAAACATCTGAATCACACAAACAATAGCATTATTTCCTGTTTAGCCAGAAATACTTAAAAAAAAATCTTCTGAAAAATATTTTCCAAGAGCAATCCACAAAAGGAAATGACATTTCTAAATAAAGGAATAATTACTCGTCTGAAATAAGAAGACAGATTCAGCCCATACTGAGGAAGACTGCTTAAAAGGCTGCAGCGTAGACTGCTTGGAGTAGGAATCAAACACACAACATTTTTAGGAGTTTGTGTATAAAGCCTGTTGAAGGAAAGGACAGGAAAAGATATCTTTAGGTCAATGGTTTTGAGGACAATCTGCTGGAAATGTTATAAAAGATCTGCTCACAGCTCTGAGCTATAAGAACTTGTCAATAGAAAGAAGATATTTCTGAAATAATTGAGATATTTTAATTTGTAAGGAAGAGACAGAGAACCTCTTATGATATCACCTGAGATGTCTGCTGACATGTGTTTTTCAGGAAACCATGCTCGGAGCTTCCAGAGAACTGGGAGCAAGCTCAAACACAGCAGCACCTCTAGTGAAGAAGCATGTTTTAGCCTGGGAGAAAAGAAAAAAACCAACCCTGCTTACTTTTGCTACTCTTTAATATGTCCTGGGAGAAATTTGCTTCTATTTGTCCAAAGGAGTAAAATGACAAGACAACAAGCCAGCTGGAGGGACAGTTTGAATGAAAAGTGAGACATGATACACCAGAGGTGACTTGGAAGAGAAAGTACCATTACAATCTGAAGCATTTGAAAATGAAAACAAAAACAAAACCCAAAACACTATATATAAAGATAAAATTCAGTGTCTGAAAATTGGGGCACAGAAGAGTTCTCTGCTGCTCATTCTTGCTGCTCTGGTTATTAGACAGCTTCTTTCATTTCCCAGCCAGTATTTAGTTTATACTCATCACAGTAAGCAATGTCCACTAGCTTAACTAGCTTCTCCCTGACATATTTGCAGTCTTCCCTGCATTATCTTCACTGCAAACAAGCCAAGCATTTCTAGGGAACTATTCCAGATACCTCATATTAAATTTCTTTGCTCTGGAGCAATGATTAAGCTGGCATTTACTACAAATTTCTGCTACAGATATGTCTAATCTGTCAATCAATCAATCGAGATTTCATCTATCTAGCTGGGGAACAAGTGTCTTATGTGATCTTGGTCTGAGATGGAAAGTCAAGTGAATGACATTTGGGACACACCTAAGAGTGGAGTATTAAACAAACCTTGTGCACGTTTCTTTAGATCACCAGGCAAATACAGAACTGTTGCAGCAGAAAGGTGCTTGCAGCATGTGTTTTATGTTCCTACTGTTGATAAATAAGCTACCAGACTTTCAACGTCAGAGAAAAATCACTCTCTGAAATTGTTCAACAGTTGACCTGAGGAATCCAAATGTGCGTAAGTCTATGAGACCTTCTGAGATGCATCCCAGAGTCCTGAGTGAATTGGCTGATGTAGTTTCTAAGACATTCTCCATTGTATCTGAGAAGTCCTGAAAGTTAGGGAAATCCCTGGTGACCAGAAAGCAGGAAACACTGCACTCATTTTTAAGAAGGTAGAAAGGAGGATTCTGGGAAATACCAGNATGAATTATGCAGCTGTCACACTTGAGGGACAAGGTGTCATCCAGAGGGACATGAGCAAGCTCAGGAGTCGGTCTATGTGAACCTCATGAGTTTCAACNTGAACTGTTTGGATAGTCACATCCAGAAGGTCAAGAGTTCAGATGGAGTTTAGTGACAAATGATGTCCCTCAGGGGTCTGTGTTGGGACCAGTGCTGTTCAATATCTTTATCAAAAACATAGTGGGATCAAGTGCACTCTCAACAAGTTTGCAGATGACACAAAGATGAATTATGCAGCTGTCACACTTGAGGGACAAGGTGTCATCCAGAGGGACATGAGCAAGCTCAGGAGTCGGTCTATGTGAACCTCATGAGTTTCAACAAGGCCAAGTGCAAGGTCCTGCACATGGATCAGGGCAATCCCGAGTATCAATCCAAGCTGAGGTATGAAGAGATGGAGAGCAGCCCTACAGAGAAGGACTTGAGGGTACTGGTGGGTGAAAAGCTGGACATGAGTCATCAGAGTGCACTTGCAGCCCAGAAAACAATTGCATCCAATGCCGGAAAGGCAGGAACCTGTTGGATTGGGTGGATTTAGGTTAGTTATAAAGAAGAAATTTTTTACAGTGAGGTTGCTGAAACACTGGCACAGGTTGTCCAGATCCCTGGAACCATTCCAGATCAGGTTGGATGTGGCTCTGAGCAACTTGATCTAGTTGAAGATTTCCCTGCTCATTGCAGAGGGGTTGGACTATATGACTTTAAATGTCCCTTCCAGCCCAAATCATTCTGTTGATTATATGATTCTAGGACACCACTCTCTTCAGGAAACCAAGAGCAGTGGAACTTCCTTATCTCTCAATGATACAGACTTGTAGTCTTTATTTCACTAAAGTTACACAAAATGAATTTTCTAAACTGCTTTGACAGTCAATAAGGGGAAAAAAAATATTTTTTAGAGTACAAATAATTTTGTTTAATCATAGAAATGTAGAATTGTTTTCAAAATACCTAGATTATTTATATTTTATCTTACAGTTTTAATTTAGTTCTGAAAATGGAAAAGATAAAAGAGCAGTTTCCTGTGCTGATTTATATCCTGTGGTGCTGCAGGGTTTGCACATCAGAAAAAAAACCTTGGGTCTAAATCCTTCAGGGTCAAATCAGCAGCCTTTCCTTTACCCTGAGAGCCGAGACTCGAAAGAATAGTGTCGTTCAGCTTTGCTATAGCAGGCAATACATAGGATTTTTTTTCCATTTAGCTGTGGAAATGTGTTTAAATTAATCTCTGGTGTGCCTCCATTCATTTCTGTGGAGCTATATCAGGTATTCAGTTGGCTCAGGGGACCATATTCTCAGCTTCTATGGAATGACTTCTCTGTCTTTAGTGAATCTACACAGATTTACACAACTTTTTTTTTTGTAACCACTGTAGAACTTCTGAGCATTTCCAGAATAGTTTAAGTGAATAACAGAATTCTTCTGAAGTCTTCCACAGTTAGGTGTTTCTACTCTTATTAAACATCTACTTCACAGTTGAAATAAGGGCTGATGCCAAATTAAAAATCATAACAGATGAGGTAGGGAAAGAATTATGCAATCTACTACAAAAATAGAGCCTGAAAAATCAGAATTTATTGATAATCGATGATACTTTTGCTAAAATGACAGAGTAGGGTTTGAAAGTACAGTACTGAAAAGAAGTTGCAGGAAAAAAAAAACCAGCCAAAAACCAACAGATTTCTTCACCTACAGTTCTGTCATCTGCCTTTATAAATCTGATTTTAAGAGGTCTGATAATGGATAGTGAATTAATTTCTTGGAAAAGCTAATGAACTAGGTATGGATTGTCAAAATTAATAGGAGTTGTGCTTCCTTAGCATCAGATATAGATACTGAAAATAGGTACTGCTGAGTATGACTGTAACCTATGTTGTATGAAATGCAGTTTGTGAGACGTTCAGAGATGCTCCAAGGTGATCTAGCTCAGCTCCTGAAAAAGTTACTGGTACCATCAGTAATTGCAGCTGGACTAGAATTAACATATCTGAGAGGACTGAAATGCCACAACTGGAACTGTAAAGGTGATAAATGGATTTCAGTCCTGAGAAGAGAGTCAGTGATGTCTGCCTCAATCAGATCAGTCCTTTCCTCAGAGTTATTTGCATGGAGAAAAGATTCTACCTGACGTTATTTTTTTTAATCACAGTTTTTAATCTCAGGTTTGAGTGAGAACAGAAATAATTCTGCTCAGTGATTTTACTTTTCAGCTCAGTTCTTCTAACTAACTGCACTATGTGAAGCCAGCAGCCTGTTTTCACCGGCAGGGTCTGCTGCTGGCAGTGATAACAGCCCATGGTTAGAGTTACTACCAAGGCTTGTTGTGCAGACCAAGGCCACTGCTGGATTTTATGCATCATGTTGGGGGGTGCAGAAAGTAAAAGGTGGCACCTGCAGGGAGAAGCAGACAGAGCAGGAGACCCCAAACTGACCAGTGAGGGATTCCAGCCCATATATGGCATATTGGGTATAAAGCTGAGGGATCTGGAGAGTTTTGTCCTTTGCTTGACTCTGCTCTGCTCAGCTCAGTTCAGTTCAGTTCAGTCCTATTCTGGCTTTTTCCCTGCTTCTTCAATGGCCAGCATCCGAGGAAAACTCTGTCCATTTTGCCTTCGATCCTGATCTGGTTGTTCCTGAATCCAGTACCAGAATCCAGCTCCTGAATACAGTTTCCATCTACTGCTGGGCGCAGTCTGGGACTTGCCCAGTACCTGCTCCACAGCATCAGTGCTGATGGTGATGTAATTTCTATCAGGGGGTTGAGTTCAATACTGGCTTTGTATATATTTGTGTACATTCCATTTTTATTATTATTATTTTAATTTTCATTAGAGCTGTTCTAGTTTCCTTTTCTAATCACTAAATATCTCTCCCTTAATCTCTCTTCCCCAAAGGCAAAGAGAAGCTTCTGTTAAAGGTCTAAAGGGGCTGCCCTGACCCTAAACTGTGAGAAATGCTTACTTGCAAAGTCATTTTGCTTAAACTAATGCAGTTTATTTTGTGAGCAGCTGAGCATCCATGAAGAAGATCCTTTGTCCGGTTCTGTGGTTTCTATACCTGCTTGATCACCATGACATGACCCTGATATTCAAGAATCAAACTGAGCAGAAACACTGGGGATTCTGCTCAAATGCAGATGATGAAGATTGCCAGCCTTTGGCCCCAAAATACCTTTTCCCCTCAATCAGAAACTCTGATATAAATAGCAACCTGCCTAGGCAAATAGCCAGAACTCACCTACAAGGTGACCTGAACCACAGCTGGCCCCCTTGGACTGATGCTGTCTTCATTCTGTTTTCTGTCCCTGGTGAAGAAATAGCAATTAAACCCAAGCCAGGGTACAGGAAAGCTTTGCTGCTGCCACTCACCAGACAAGCACAAATGCAAAACAAAGCAGCTATGCATAACTAAGGTTATTCTTTTAATTTTATGGTTGCGTATAACCAATTATTATTTGGATGCTTTCTTTCAGAGCATGTAGTTTCTACACTGGATATAAAAAGGAATGCTATTTGCTATCTCTTTTTTGGGAAATCATTTATATGTATAATTTTGCATCAAGATATAGACCAAACCACACCATTTACTTAAAAAAAATAAAAGCATATGCTAGATGATCCCACTATTATCAGCACATTTAGCTTTCCCCTAATACTTTGAGTGCTGTCATTAAAACTGAAGCTACAGCAATATTTTAGCCATCTCTGTACCTAGAAGATTTCTCTATTACTTTGTCCATGAACGTTTTCCTTGGATGATTGGTTGACAATATCTAAAGGATAATTTTAGGTCCTGAAGAATTAAACACAGGTCTATTTTTATGAGGTAGGACAGATTGGAAACAGTTTTTCCCCCTTGTTCCAATGAAATTGGAAATGAAAAGAATGTGTGTCATATGAGGGACAAGTGTCATGAAGCCCATCTGAATTATACTTCATACCCCACTTTATAGCCTAATGTTCAACTATATCCATTTTTTCTGGCAGTATTTCGCCCATCAAAAACAAGTTATTGACACTTATATCTCAGATATAAATCAGATCCGGCAGTAAAAGTAAAGAAGGTGGTTTCAGAGAGTCGATGATGGGGTAGAATAATGTATTTGTTTTTTTCCTCTAGGTTATCGCTTTAATATCACCCAGAAACAATGGCAGAAAATCATTCCAATTAAATGTTCTTAAAAATAAGATATAAAGCGAATTCAGGTGATCTCATTCTGTCGTGTCTGTCAGAGTAGACGCCACAAAACTGAGCAGAAATAGTTTAAATTTAGCTGTCTTAGCATATGTGTACAAGGACTGAGAATGGAAATTGGATTTGCTTCACTGGAGTCAATTAAGAAGGACTCTCAACAAGGTAGGGTTGAAGTGCATTGACAGGGCACTGGGAATACTTCTGGTATTAATTGGCACTGGCTTGGGTACAAATAAAGCAAAGCATTCTGGTTTCTGACATTCATTTTCTATAACAGAGAAATTACACTAATGGATAAAATGATAATGAAAAAGAGAATGTAGAGAATAGGAGTTCTCCATGGAGATATATTCCCTTCAGATGTTAAGCTGTATCTATGCCCTCATTATAAAAGATTTTTCTGCCTAATATACAGCTCCTACTTCTTTCCCTCCTGGTACACTGACCTATGCTTAATGCCCTGTCTCCTTAACCCCTCAGAAGTTCCTTGCTTATGAGGGCAGAGCTTAATGAGGTCAGCAGTTCTTGTCACTATGGAAGAGCAGAACCTCAAAGCCCTATCTTCTTCTGGTAGTCAATGTCTTTGATGCTACTTAACAGGGAGAAATATTCATTCATGTCTGTTTTCCAGTTAGAGAGGATGAAACAGTTCTGCTTCATATTAGATCACCATTTTTTCTCTGAAGTATGTGTGGAGGTAGGAAGGACTAACAGCTATTCCTTCTCCATCCTCGAGAGAATTAGGTTTGGAAATGGCACGAATGACTTCTTTTTTCTGATCTCTTTGACATTTATGAGAAGTTGTTTGATTATATTATTGGTGTGCATTTTATATTCCAGTTTGACCAACACAATGCACCATTTCTTCCATTAGGATTCTCCTTAAGGGTGCAACCAATTAATCCAGGTGATCATCTGCCCGTCTCTGAGTACAGCCAAATGAAGCTGTATGAAATCTATGCTACAAAAGTGATTGTTGCAAGAAGCTAGCTCAAAGTAATTTTCCCCAGAATAATTTGTCTCCTAATCTCCTTAACTGTGGTGGATTTATGCCTTCTAGTATGTCCTTTGCTTTATGTCCTTCCTAGGCTTCTCTTTCTAAGTAAGATCTTTACTGCCATAATTATAAATGTGTTCTTTATTTACATCATAGCATATTTATTTAAGTATTCAGTCCCTCTCTAGTCTGAAGAAAACAAAGCTGGGGGGAGTCCTCATCACTCTCTACGACTACCTGAAAGAAGGTTGTGGAGAGGTAGATTCTGGTCTCTTCTCACAAGGAACTAGTGATAGGACAAGAGGAAATGGCCTCAAGTTGCACCAGGGGAGATTTAGGTTTGACATGAGGAAGAATTTTTTCACTGAGTTGTCAAGCATTGGAACAGACTGCCCAGGGAAGTCACTTAATCACCATCTCTGGACATGTTGAAAAGTCATATAGGTATGGTGCTTAGGGACATGGTTTAGCAGGCTATATGTAGATCTAGGCTAATGGTTGCACTGAATGATGTTGAAGGTTTTTGCCAACCTAGATGATTCTATGAGTCTATTATTCTCTCCTTTAACAGATTGATTTGGTAGTTCTGTGTCTACCTTCACTAACGTGCCAGGCACCTCATGATTTTTTGGAGTTTTTCTCCAAACATGTGTCTAGGGCAAGGTGCTTTAGATACTCTTGAAATAGTGCTAGTTCCTGTTTTGAACTGAGGATCTGAGGGACACATGTAGACTGCCTGCTCAAAACATTCAGCTTGTCTATGGCAAGCTACATTGACAAAACAGGTGAATATTTCTAGCATACTATGACTGACTATGTAGTCAGCTGCTCCAGATATTGATCTGACCTATAGGTTTGGCTTCCTGTCTTGATCTTGAGCCTGCTTTGGCACTATGGCCTTGAGTGGTTATTTTAACTCACAAAGGAACCTGGTTATCAGCATCACACCTGCTTCATCCACCTTATTAAAGTGCTGCGTGACTGCCACTTTTGTTGGTGAGGTCACTGTCTCTGCTGGTCTTGATGTCAATCTGGCTCCTGGCTCTTCCCTTAAGAAGCAATGTCTCCCTTGTTCTCTAATATTTAGACACCAAGGGAATTACCTGCTCCAGTGTAGACACAGTAGTAATTTTAAATGTTCCTGGGATTGAGACCCCAAGAGCATGCACTCTGAATCCTTTTATGAGGCCCAGAAGCTTAAAATCTATACTAATGGATATTTAGGAAGAATTAGAGGGTCCGTTGTGGACCAAAGTGATTTTCCTAATGTTTCACACGTCTTTGCAGCTCAGAGACCACCCTCCTCCTTTCCAGAAACCAGGGTTAATGTCTGAATTGCTGAGATGACTGTTCCATCCAGTTACAATAGTTTCAAAGAGTGATGGGTTTCTTAATTCCTTTACCTGCTTTTTCTTTTCAGACACATAGAATAAGTAAAAAGTGAATAATGATACAATTAGGGAGAATGTTAAATTGTACAATTTGTCTCTCAAATATTAATTTGAATTGTTTTAAGGATATGGGTATTAATGGCTCACTATCTTTGAAATAACTATTTCCTTTAATCAAACACAGGGAGGTCAACTATCCTTGATCAAGTAGTACTGACTGTCAGAAGGACAGCCCAGGTATTTAAGAGCAGTTTTGATATTCTCTGAGTTTGAAATATATTTTTTTTTAAATTTAGTTTCTTAGTTGTTTAAAGATTCTAGTTAGTTGGAAAAGAAATCAGCACTGAGCTCTTTGAGGAGTTAGTCAACACAAGGTTAAAGTCATAAAACTAATGAGTTAGAAAGCCAGTGATACTGTTGATCAAGTTCCAGTTCTGACAAGTGTTCCATATCCAAAAGTTATAAAAGAAGATGGAAAGATTTCAGCTGACTTAAGTGAGATTCAGAACACACACCAGCCAAAGACTCTTCCAGTTACTTCTGCAAATATTTTCTCTGCACACTTTACTTTCTTTCTCTTTGCAACTTCCACAAGTACTCTTCATATCAGCCTGATACCTGCTGTCCTCTAGGCACAAGGAAAACAGATTTGTTTCCATATAACCTCTTCTCATTGTATTCCCATGTCTTTCACAGTTAAAAATTCTTCACAATTTTCCAAAGCAGAGTAGCCAGGTAAGCAAGCTGAATATGTTTTTAATACTGGTCTCCACCTGAACCTGTTAAAGTCAATGGTCCAATGACACCAATGAATTTCAGATCAAAATCTGTAACACAAAAGTAAACCAACATAAATGAACATGCAACAATGAACGTGATAAAGCTGGGAGAAAACAAAGGTATCTCTTTGTGATTTTGTGCATTGTGGGACTAGAAAGAGATTGACTTTATGGATACAGAGAAAATTAAAAGGTAGTGAGGGGTGAGCAAGTAAGAAAAATACAAAGAAGGAGGTAAGAAAAAGCTTCTGGGTGTATGAAAAATGCAAATTAGCAATCAAAAGAAATGGAAAAGAATATGATGCCATGAAGATAGAATCTGGAAAGTGAAAGAGCAGGAAGAGACTCGGGAAGGCTAAAAGAGAAAGACAATGATTGTTACAGAATTAAAAATATAAGATGATGGGTGGCTTCATCTGACCATTTTCACAAATGGCTTAGGCACCTATGCCAATATAGATTTCTTTTACAGAAAAAGGTGCCAAAAAGAGACTCTTGGTTGTGATTCATTTCATGATAGAGTAGGGATTTTATACAGGTCAGGCAATCACATCATTTTCCAGTGGCTGTAAAGTGGTTTTATGTTAGCCCAAATGAGGACATTCACGTTGCATATTCCTAAAGTTAAAAAGTGGATCTACTCATATTATATATTTATCTACTTGCATTATTTACATTAGGTTTTTGAAATGTTAGAGACACAGGCAAAATATAAAGGATTTTACAGGTAACACTATCATATTTGTTCAGAGCTGGAGAGATACACCTTCACACTTTGGTCTAGAGGTACTGTGTATGAAGTCCAGAAGCTCCAGAGATCTTTGGCATCAATAAATTACACTGGAATCAAGAATCATCATGGGGTTTGGCTTTTGGATAAAGCAGAAGAGGTGACTGGAGGATACATTTAAGGTCTGACTATGCCCTACATGAGCTGCTCTGTGTGCTTTCAACAGTTGTCTATAAATACAACAGGACATGTACACAAGAGAGAGAGAACAACTATACACATCAAGAACAATAGGATTTAAAATGCCCATGAGTATATTTACTATGGAAATTTGAAGTAGGCTAATAAAACATCAGAGAAGGAAAGGTTTGAAAGAGCCCCACAGTACAAGTACCAGAAGCAGAAAAATACTCCCAAAGCCTAATTATTTTTCAGATGGGACTTTGTACATGTATTATATGGATCACAACATGCTTCTGCAATAACTGGGATAGAAACTTGGACATACAGATATGTCTTCCAGTCTGGCATTCTTAGGTTCATGCCTTTGTGCCCGCATATAGAAAGGTAACACCTCTGTAGTTTCCATGGAAGGCAGTGTAACTTCCATTTGGAGCAGGATTGGACCAATTGTGTGAATGGTACTTGCAATAATTTTTCACTCTCCTGTTGCCCCAGTGAATATATATGCATTTTCAGATCCCAGGGAAAACAAAACAAAATAAAACAAAAATAAAATTAAATAAAATTAAATAAAATTAAAAAATGAACAAACAAACAAAACCACCACACCCCATCTCTACCCAATGGGGACCTCCGTTATTTTCTCTTCTGATGTTTGGTTGCTAATTTGCACTTTTCATACACCCAGAAGCAAATGCCTGTTTGACACAAAATAAAATAAGATACTTCCAAGTGCTGTTTGGTTCTTTAGGAAGAAAATAATTTTTAAAAATAATATATACTCAGCAAACAACCCACCTATGCCCACTGACATTATTCATACTGTGTTTGATAGAGACAAAATGTAGCACAATGAAGAGTAAAGAGGCATTTTATATGTGAATCAGAAATTCTTCAGTCTTTTTTTTTTTTCCTTTTTTTTTTTTTCTGGGAAATTATCATAGCTATATTTTATTTTTTTTTTTTAAAGAAAAGGGTCCATGCAAATACTGAGAAAATATTAAGGAGGAAAAGAGGGGCTGAAAATAAAATATCTTTTTCCATTATATTTCTTGAAATAAATAAAAATATATTTTGCTCTTCATCCTCTCTTCCCAGTTAGAGAATTATTCTTCATTTGACAGATAGTAGCCATGAGATAATTTTGGGTTTGGTTTGGTTTTGTTTGTTTGGGGTTTTTTTATTAGCAGTTTCGAATCTTTGTTTTCAGAGAAGAAGCCCACTAGGCACAATTTGGGACTTGTTATTAAAGACAAACTAACATCCCCCAAAGATTTTCAAACACTTCATGCCAGAATGTGATATTTTAAAGCATTTCCCATTTCACATAATTGGATGCACGTGGCTTAGCAAGAGAAAGACAGTTTCAGCAAATACAAGAATTAATGCAATTTATTCGAGATAGTCTCACAGGAGAGATATAGATTTTATGCATAATTCTGAGGAAGATAAAAAATGATGAAATCAGTTAGGACTTCTGCATATTGCTTCAAGACCACTGACCTAAGCTAAGGTGGTTATTATAGACAAGGATGGAATTTAGAAAAAGTTGTCAAATTAGTATTCATCTTGGATCCCAAAATGAGCACAATTATCATCACTGGGAATATGAGTTCCATCCTCATATTTTCTTGGGATGCTTAGTCAAATAATTAGTAAAACTATTTCTAATGTTTGCATAATAATGTAAAAGTATCCATATTCCAGGAAAAAAAAAAAAAAAAAAAACCTCATAATTGAAATGTCAAAATTCAGTCCTTTAAAATTATTGTAAACTACATCCATTTAAGACATGCTATTGTGACATTTCTTAATATGATTTTATATTTAAAATGTGTCTTTCACAAATCTGGGACCCTGAGGATAAACCTCTGTTTGAGAAAACCATTGAGGCTTCTGCAGCAAGAAAAGGAAGCTGCTTAGAGTTGTAATAATGGTCCTCTGTATTTATATATCCCAATTATTATGTCAGGTAAGGATCTCCTGAATATTTTCTGGTTTCTCCCAGATTTTATTTTTTTTTTAAATCTATAAGAGAATCAATATTAATTTTCTTTCAAAAACAGGGAGAAAACAGAAGTGTGGAATATACAGATATGGAATCCTTCTAATGTCAATAGTAGTTTCACTACCTATTTCAAGACAACCAGCACTTCTTTACTTCTCAATTGCAGAGGTCTAAAGCTATACTAGCATTTTGATATTTTGAATAAAAAGCAAGTATTTTAGACACACAAACATTTTTCTTTTGCTACTGTGAGATATGATTAGCCTGTATTACATGACTGCTATGACAACTGAAAAGAAAAAAATAGTCAATTGCCCATAAGGTTTGAGGGAAAACTATGCCTTCTGTTGAGTTGTGTATAAAACTACACTCGGAGGCACTGATATTGACAGATTGTGGTGTTTTTCAACATGACATTTTAATTCACTTCCAACTGCAACTTAAATAATGGAATATTTGATGATATATTTTATAACTGTCATAATTTTTCTCGAGTCCTTTTGCAAATAAGATTGTAATAACAGTGGATTTTTCACTAGCTCAAAGATACTATTTTAACTGCTTTCTCCTGGGAGATATTCCATTCCTTGTGACATCTTGCTCATCTGGATTTCAATCCTAGTTACATCACTATCAATCTACAGGGCTTGAAATGAACTCAGTTTGGTTTTATGACCTTGTAATGGGGAAAGGTCATTCACTCAGGAAATTCAGAACAGGAGAGGACCTCAGCCAGTGAAACAGAAGAGACACTGTTTTTATGTGGGTCTCCAAAGGATGTGCAGAGTTGCAACCCAGAACCAGTGGAGAAAAATTTCTAATGTCTCCTCAGCTCATACAAAGAGATATATTCTTGGTGCTTTGCATCAAAGGGAGAAGAGGTTTGGAGCCTTTATGTATTATCAGGTTATGTAGGCAGACAAATGGAGAGTGTGATCCTATAAAACTCATCACTTTATAAAATACATAAACCCCAAAAATATTATGAGACTCATAATAACCAGAAAGTTGGGATACTGCTTAACAAAATTGCTTTATGTTAATAAAAAGAAGAGATATTTGGGTGGTTATGCCTACACAAAGCATTTAGATCCAAATGAATGTCTTAAATTCCCCCATTAGCAGAATTTTCATGACTGAATGGGCAAATTTGACCCAATGCAAATATTCACATGTGTATAAAAGTCTAGATTTACCATAAAATCCAAAAAGAATACAACACATAATAATTAGTATTCTCACATCTTTTTTTTTTTTTTTTTATGATGGCAAATCTTTTAGATTTTTAAGTGTTCACACAGTGGCCTTATTTTTTGCATATACTTATTATATACATATACAGAAATATACACTTTCTTAATATTTGGTTTTCTCCAACACAGACACAAACACGCATAAATATATATATAAATATTACACCCATGTTTGTTATGTAGAAACCAGTATGGACATGAATCCTGAGTCATTTCATAGCACTCCTGACACTTGCATCCTTACTTGGATTATGAGAGTCTTCAGAAGACAGAAATAAATAACTGGTCTCTTTTAAGAACAAAGGCTAAAGTGAATATATTTAAAAGCTGCACTGTGTTTTGATGTTATTAAAGAAATCAAAGTCAGAAAATCACAGTAAGCAAGTAATAAAGAATGACTTCAAAGCCTAAACTGTCTAACGATGATATGAAGAAGTGTTGCAGTTCATCTGTATTTATACAATTTATATTATATATACATATATGTTTATATTATACACAAAAGTGTACAATTTATGGCTATGCCATTAAAACTCTGAAAAAGACATCAGGACATAAACACTAACCTACATTTGGTGTTATGCTACATGAAAGGTGTATGTACACATGTATATGTAATTATAGATCTGTACATCTATAATATCAGCTTGTTGCTGAAAATTCATCTTCTTCACTAGTCATTTCTTTTCCCTTTCTGCATTTTTACAGTGATGAGTCTTTTCTTAGCCTTGCAATATGCTCCTGAAGGCCCTGGAAGTCCTGTCTGAATTTCACTCAAACATTGGAAGATGTTTGAGATTGGTGCTGGGAAACCAGGAGTTCTGGCATCTTTAGAAGTTCATTGCCTGTCTCTCCTTCTTTTTAGCTGAAGCAATAAAGTTTCTCAGCACACCAGTTCTTCAGGATAAGGGCATCACTTCAGTATACTGGTTTATCTGGAGTCTCCTTTTCTGGAGACATTCCAAACCCACGTGGGTGCATTCTCGTGTGGCCTAATCTAGGTGATCCTGCCCTGGCAGGTGGGTTGGACTGGTTGATCTTTTGAGGTCCCTTCCAACCCCTAACATTCTGTGATTCTGTGATTATCTCTAGCCATAAAACCTGACATTTGACATAGCTTCATTCCACACTAATATTGCTGCTATCTAAGGATTTCACCTGGATAATGAATGATTTTTTTTAACCTTTATTGTGAAAAACTGAATGTTTATGAGTGTTACATGAATTAATGACAATAAAAGGAAGATTTCCAAAACCTTAAAAGCAATTAAGGTAAAAACACCGTCAGTAAAAGTGTTCCTGGATTATCAGCATTGTCTCATTTCTGATTTTATACCATTTCCTGCTGCTGAATGAAGGTTGGGTTATAATGACCCCAAAGGCAGTTGTTGGCTTCAGCAGTGAAGCCAGATGGTGGATCTCTTCTCTCCCAATACACACCTGCATTGTACAGTAATCACTCATTCAGTTGTTCTTATCCAGATGCTTGTGAGAATTTACCAATATCCATCTGATGGAACTGAGATATCAGCTTGAACTCATTTTAAAGGTTAGGGCAGATGAAGGAGGAATTAATTGCTGGACATAGTTTAAAAAAAACCTCTTGAGTATCAAAAGGATAATATAATGTTTCTCAGTGCATCTGTGTCCCTCAGACTGAGATATGGGCAACAGGACAAACTGCCTTTCTATCAGATATTCCACATAGAAAAGTTAAAAGTTATAAGAAATCCATAAGAGAATACTCCCAGCAAAATGTACAAAAGTTTGAATGGCAGACTTGTGCTTTTTTCCCAAGCTGACATGTGACAGTGCAAGGGAAATGCAGGCTCGAGCCTGCCCCTGTATCAAAACATAGTTTGATTGCTGATGTGTCACTCCAGATGTATTACTAATTTATTTTCCTATTAATTGGGGGCAAAGCACTGACAGCTTTTCACTATTAGTTCAATCATTGTTTTATTAAATTAATAGTAATTAAGTACTTCCCAGCTTCCTGATGACTGTTAGACCCAGATATCTATGACAGGTCATTAGTTGTAGAGAAGAATGGTCAGGCACTAATATTAAGCAATGAGATTGCTTATTCATATGCTGCAGAGGTTAGAATTAATAATCATGCTAAATTGAATCTCATGAATAATTCAGAGAGAAAAATCCCAAACAGTTTGCTGTGGTTACCAGAAGAGATGCATTTTTAAGAAACAGGGGCCAAATTACCCTTTGCTTCACCTGGGTGTAATAAACAGGAATGGAGATATTTGCTGGCAGGAGAAAGTGAATGCTGAAAGAAATTTGTGATGAGAATGAGCAGTAGAGTTGCTCCATGCTTGCCATGTGCTATGGCAGAAAATAAATAAATAACATAGACTGATGTGATTTGTGGAGGCATTAAATCAAAGAGCCAGAGGACATTATTATGCTGATAGCAAGTACTCATGAGAACACACCTGAGATACCTGCTTGAGACCTGCACTTCTTCGAAAAAAAAAAAAGAAACCAAACTGAAGTGCCAAGAAAAATGAGAGCAGAAGGGATTATTAGGCACTGGAAGAAAAGCAGTTATTTAGAAATCATGTAATTATGGAATAATTCAGTAAACAGGAACATTTTTAAATAGAAGAGTGTGTTTTTCTTAATGAATATAATTATATCTTTGTGGTTGTGAGTTTATCAATACTGAGTTTATCAATACTGTCTACAGTTGTGTGCATGTGGACTGCACATTGCCACAGCTGCCTCCACAGGAAGATGAGACCCAAGAAAAAAGGTAAAAAAAAAAATAACAGCATGTCACTGTGTCTATGCAAAGAAGTAGTGGTTCTATTCCAAAACCTTACTGATGACATTCTGAGCCTCTCTTTGGTGTATTTTTTCCTCTGTATTAAATGGACATAGCCAATAGTTATCTTTCTACAGCATCCTGGGAGCTGTGAACTAAATACATCACCTGGCCCCATCAGTGGAGACCACCCTGTTGCTCAGGTATGATCCGATTGCATCTCTGGCAGGTGATCATTCCAGAGCACAAAGGCTGCCAACTCACATATTCTCCCCCCATGGAAGAAGCTGATAAACAAGAACTATTGAAAACCTTGCTGGGTCACAGGATGCTCAGCCCAGCCCTGTTCTGCAATGGAACTATGTGATTCTTGGGAAATCATCATCTCCTACTGGTGAGCTCTCTCTTCCCATCTTATTGAGGTCTTCTCTCTCTGAGTTGTGCAAAATTGTTTGTGGAAGGCTCATAAGTGCAAAATACTGATAAATGGCTGAGTTAGTTGGAAACATGAATAAAAATAGTATATATAATATTTGAGGGCCATCAGAAGAAGGAATATTGAGGAAGGAAGAGAAAACCAGATTATTAGGATATGAAAGAAAACTTAAACAGCGTGGATGAGTTATTTGATCAACAGTGCCTGGCCTAATAAAAAATTACATTTTGAAAGGGGGGAAAAAAACTTTTGAAAGCAGTCAGGGACTCCTTGTAGGGCCACTCTTAGTGGCACTAAGAGCTAAAATCTCACTCTGATGTCTCAAAGAGCTCAGAAGTCAGACTGTACTCTTGCACTGGTGTCTAAATGAAGCACCTGATGCTACACAAAGTGACTTTAGCATTCCCTTACCTTTCTTGGGCAAGCGAACCTCTGCATGCTTTTCAGTGGTTCAGAGACAAGCAATACCAGCCTGCACTTCTTTTTCTTCAGTGAAACCAATTACAACACTTCCCCATTTAGAAACAAATTGGCACAACACCTGGGTGGGTTGCAAAAGCATTTTCCAAATACTGCTGTCACCATGCCTTCACTATTCATTTGTGTATTAAGCTCCTAATTTTGAGTGCTAGCAAGAGGTTTCCCAAAGTTCACACAGTGTAATTGTTACCTAAGGCTGGGAGATTCTGCTCTGCTTTCTAGGTTATTTAGCTGCAGATAATTTATGAGATTGCCGAGGAGGTTGAATAATTGTTTCACCTCTCAGTTGTTCATGCTTGCACTGGTTTTACAACAGATGGGAGAAAATTTTGCAGTCGTGAATGTTTGATTCATGCTGTCCAGCTGCCTCCTATCACTCAATGAAGACAAAAGCTAGAAGGCTGGAGAGGAGCTTCAGTGGTTTCAGAGTGTTGGATCTGTTTTGACATATATATGTGTCTCAGTAGTTTTAAAGTGTAAAAGTGATTATTTCAGTGCTTTGTGTGCTTTTCTTATTTATATGAGGTGGCATTAGTGAAACTCAATGGGGTATCACAAATTGACACAGACCTACAGGAAGTGAACTAAGCAGGAATAATGTTTTTTTGCAGTTAACTGTGTAAGAAAAACAGGCATTGGGTCCTATGTTTTGAAGTTAAGTGACTTCTTATCTCATTTTTTATATCTTTCTTAGTACCTACCATTTTAATGGTCTAGAAATGCCAAGCAGATGGCCCACGGAAGGACATTGAAGAGAGGTAGGCGCTGGTCTCTTCTCACAAGTAGCTAGTGACAGAACAAGAGGGAATGGCCTCAAGCTGCACCAGAGGGGGTTTAGACTGGACATTAGGAAAAGATTTTTCACTTAAAGGGTTGTTGGGCATTGTGTTTGAGTCACCACCCCTGGATGTGTTTAAAAGCTGTCTAGATGTGGTGCTTGGGGATGTGGCTTAGTGGTGAACTTCGTGGAGTAGGTGGTGGACTTGATAGAGTAGGTTAATGGTTGGACTCGGTGATCTCAAAAACGTCTTTTCCAACCTAAATGATTCTATGATTCTGTGAACAAGACAGCTACAGAAATACATATACTTTCATTAGAGAGCTTTGGGGGGTAAGGACATCATAGTCAGTTCAATCTGCATTTTAGCCCTCTGGTGAATGATTTCTGACACTCAGGATCATCCTGACATGCTTTGGTCTACATTTTTTTGTCTTTGTCTCAGACACATCCTCTCATCTGATTTCATGTTATAGCTGAACCCATCTAATGAACAACACTGCTAATGAGGAAGAAGTGCCCTCAGCCCCCTGTTGCCCCTAGCCCCCCAGTTATGCCATCCCTTTGTGACCTTTCTGGCACTTCGCTGAGTCCTCAATCACTGTGAATACAATTACTGTTGGGTTTTGGAAAGGGGTTCTTTTATTTTTTTGTTAGGTTTAGTTTTCAAATCTTTAGCTTCTGGAGTGATTTGTGGAGGGAAGAGAGGGGATCAGGAGGGTGACACACACAATGCAAGGGAAGCATTTAGCCAGAGGCAGGAGATAAAGGAAGCAGAAGATGTTATTGGTACTGTTGATATAACTGTCTTACCTACAACATAAAAACTCTGAATTACCTGATTTAGGAGCTTAGTGAGCAGAATTCCCTTTCTTTTTGTAGTGAGACACCAGCACCTTCAGAAGAGATGATCTGTATCTCAGATGGGCAAGATCTTTTCCTCACTGACTGCAAGGCAGCCTAACTGTTTAGCAAGGATGGTTAACTTCTGGGAAACTAAGACAAGAACACTACACTGAGCATTTCAGTTGAAAGCCTGAAGATAGGTGAGATCTGGGCCTTTGTCACCAACAGAAATTCAAAGGAGAATAGAAACTGTTAAGAAAAAAGCATTACTGTCTGCCTCAAAGTTGTTTTGTTGTGAAAGCAGTTGCATTATGAGTAGACAGCAAAACCTATACTTGGAGTGAGATTTGTATCTGTATCCTAAGTGATTATACACTAAACTGCTGCTAAGATGAAAATTCCACTTCATCTTTCAAGGAGGAAAAAAAATATATATAAAATAAAAGCTTAATTCCCTCTAAGGAGCCCTTCAGGTAAGCTAGGCAAGGGAACACACTGGGAAGACACTGGGTTTAGATATAATTAGGGTTTCTAATAGCTTGGTGGCATCAGACCCAAGGGACTGTTGTGCCAAGACACATATTTAAGGGACTTCAGGCATCTCTAATGCAAGGACAAAATTGAGCTGGGCTCCTGTAAATGCCAATAACATCAGAATATTGAATTAAAGAGATTACAGAGGCATATGGGTGCTCTTTGTGGAATGAACTTTTAGCCTTTCTGTGCAAGAGTTCACCATCTGAAAAATGGAGCTAAACTGTGTCTTCCCATGTTGACGGAGGGCTGAATGCCACAATCACAGTAAAATCCAGATCCTTCTGTAATAAGGTGTGGAAGAGGACAAAATAGAAACTTTTATATCTATCTCTTTATCTGTCTAATAGCTGTATTTCCATAAGTGGTTAGATTTTTCAGTTTCCTTTATGATATCTGAGAATCCCCTGTCAGCTGGGATCTTGCAAAAGCTTCTCCTTAATGTCTCCATATCCTATTTTGCCATTTGTGAAATAGAGATTGTAAAACTTATTTTGTCTGGCTGAGATGATCAGACAGAAAGCACTTCAGGGCAGGGACCATCTTTTTTTCCATAGAAGAGTATTATATAGGGAAGGTAATAAAAAAGTATCCATTCAAATTGGTTTTAATATAAAATTGTGTTTTCAACAGAGGATATGGGCGTACATATCAATTACTGTATATTGTAGAAAAGATAATGTAAAACTTGCCCATATCCCCTTGAGGCTCAGTTCTATGGTCACTTAATGTGAGATAGGTTAAGTTATGTATTGTCATTTCTGCTACTCAGTTGCTCCGTTGCATTTAATGAGTATGTAAAAAGCCTCCTTTTGGTATCATCATGAGGCTTCATTCATGCTTGCAAAATGCCCTGAACTCCTCTAATGGTGGCTGAAAAACTTGATTTTTCTGACACAGAAACAATAAAAAGTTGGGGAGTAGGAATCTCCATCTCTCCCTTTAAACACATTTGACTTACAAGCTCTATAACTTTCAAACAAGATTAACATTATCAATAAATCACCAGGTTCACAGATGAGAAACACAACAGAATGCCTTGCTGCCGAGGCATATATAATGACAATAGGTGCCTTAGCAACAGTTATAACTGTGCTGCAACAGATTGTGCCCTAAAGCACAAAATATCCTGCACACAAGAGGTTATTCAGGTATAGGAAAAAAAAAATTCAAAACTTTAGTTATCATTGTTATCATTTTCAGGGTAGAGAGATAAAGATAGCAGGAGCAGGAAGGGTGGGATTGGGGTAAGGGGTAAATGAGTGGGGAGAAATTGCAAAGCTCTCAAGTTTTAAAACAGCACAACCAGCTGTCGGGTAGCCAGGCAGAAAAAAAGGAGAGCACGTTTTGGGAGAAAAGCATCTCTGTTTGAAACCACGAAGGCATCCACAGGTTTAGTGCTCTCACGCACTACAGAGTCCTGACAACACGTACCTTGTCCTGTGAGTCCCATGCTCAGTTTTCTGACAGCTCGCTCTCCTTTTCTCACACATCCTCCCTGTGTCCCAGGGCATAATACCTGTTTCTCTGGATTGCTCCATCCGAAATCAATGAGAACATTGTCTGTGTGCCAGGCATGCTCTGAAAGTTGATTTGCCACCGGTTTTACTGGTGCAGCTCCAGGGATTGATACAGGAGGAAAAAGAGGAGAGAAAAAGAAGAAAATTGAAACCTTACAAACACTTATCTAATTATTTGTAATGCTACTGGCTCACAAACTTCATACTGTAAGACTGCAGAAGGTGGAGAGACTCTCGAGCAACATTTAAACAAGGGGCATTGACATTCATCAATGACAGATGATGGCATTTCAGTTCCAGTTAGGAGCAGGTACCAGTTGCCAGGGCTGCAATCAGCAGCCAGGGCTGCTGGAGGCTGTGAAGGGTGAAGGTGGGCAAAGCAACATGGACTATGGGATGTCACAGAATCACACAATCATTTGGGTAGGAAACGACCTTTAAGATTAAGTCCAACCTTTAACCTAACACTGTCAAGTCCACCACTAAACCATGTCCCTAAGTGCCCCAACTACACACCTTTTAAATACCTCCAGGGATGGTGGCTCAATCACTTTCCAGTTGTCCCTTCTATTTCAACTGCCTAATTTGCTTTAATTTAAAGGTATTTGTGATGCAGTGGGATAATAATTAATACCTGTATGTTAAAAGAAGATCTTCCTAGTTCTATAAGTCTGAACTGGATTCAGAGCTGGATTACAAGTAACTTCTGCACTAAGAACCATTTTCTTTCTATGCTTTAATGAAACCCAGACAACATACTTTTCTATTTTTTTCAAAGTAGAATTAAAAACAGAAGAGAATCAACCCAATATTTTTCTAAGCCAGAGCACACTGTGGGCAGCTTCCCTTAGCACTGCTGTTATGAGTGTTTTAATTTGAAAATAGATTTTAGATAAAACTCTTTAAACTTTGAAAAAAATCTTTGTCTTCATCCACTCCAGGTAGCCTGAGTAAAGATCACAGGTAGACCCTTTGCCTCACTCTGTTCCCCTGCTTCAGTGGGTTAAAGACCTACTGCAGAGCCCAGTGAAGACAACAGATCTACTGCAGACATTCATGACTTTTCAATAAGACTGAAGACCTTGAATCACTTTAAAGAACATTAGTAGCGTGTTTCATAGCCACCTTTTAAATGAGATGAATCTCTAGCTTGATGAAAAGCCATGGGGGCACTGCAGAAGCTGCAGGTTGGTATTTCCATGCAGGGATGCAGTCAGTACTTTTTTATACTGTGAAATGGGAACAAGAAAAATACCCTAGTTCACTTCACCAGTATAGTGGCCTTTGCACATTAGAATAATATTTCTTTTCATTATGGAGGAATTTTCTGATGAGAAAGGTTTTTATCCATTAAAAGGTTTTCCTGATAACAAAGATCAAAAGTTCCTGCCTTAAGATACTATGCATATTTCCAGACTGTGAAAAAAAGATATTATTACGTCAGTATTAACAGTCAAAGCTGCAATATTTAATTGAGAAGCTCAGTGGAGATGTCTGGGGTCTAAAAAGGTAGAGGCCATCTGGAAATTGTACCCAGTGAAAAGACTTCTGGTCTTTATAAAGCTGGCTTTAAATTTGACTGAGTTATCAGCTTTAAACTAAGCAGAGATCTGTGAACCTGCCTTGATTTCCTCTAGTTATTTCCATAAAGAGTGCCACTTACTTCAGCCTGCTCAATTCACTACCTTTTCATCAAGCTGAAATATGGGCTTATAGACTCGTAATTATATGCAAGTGTATAATAAAATTTGAATTTTTTTTTTTCCATTATTCAGTTCTTCCAACTGTTTTCAAGTTGAATCAGTTCTTATTGCATTTAATGTTTTAAAAAGATATTATTTTTTAAATAGCAACTTCTAATTCTTTCTTTCTGGGAATATTTATTTATTTTTTTATTGTTTATTTGTTTGGGATTCTTAAGCAAACAATTAAATCCAAGAGTCTTTAAGGAAAATATCTGTATTGTAAATCAGTGGTAATACTATGGAAACTGATTACCTTGGCTCAAAATACTAATTCAAGACAAAAACTAAGGACAGATTACAGACTCTACTTATTTTTCACACCTTGGAGTAAGACTTGGCCCTTGGATTAGCCCTATAGTCTACTCCGAAAACAAAACACTAGCCACTAAAAAGATGAGTTGATTAGGATGTACAAGAGGAGAACTGGGTTGACTCTTTACTAGGAAAATAGTGCTTATAAAATTCCAAACTGTCCCTTCTTTTGCCAGGCCCAATTATTCTCTTAGAAAGAGGTTTGGGGTTTTTTTTCTGGCATTAATAGTCCTACAGAAACTTACCAAGTTGACTGCTTTAAAGGATGTTTGGGTTTTTTCCCAGGAAGGTTCTAACTTAATCAAATCAAAACACATTTTCATTTGGTCCTTTAGAAAAGTTTCTTCAATGTATTTTCCATGCCAAATTCAGCCTCTAGCCACTTCTCTCTAGAACTGTTTAATTAAGCATTTCAGTGTTGGAGTATTTTGGGTGGTTTTTTAATTACATGAAAAAGATTTTCTCTTCTAATTTTTTTTCCTGATGCTAGTATACACAAAGGCAGTGGAAAAATTTTATGGTAAAGTCTCGAGAAATCAGGCATGAAGCAAGCAAAGCCAACTTCAGTTTACAGCAACAAAGATTTAGTTTTCTCTCCAAGAGAGAAACAGTGTTTAGCTATGAGTTTCTGCAGAATAAATTACTGAACTGTGATCCAGTTTATCTATTTGTGTAACCTGTCAGTACTCTATTAGTAGTATGAAGCTGAGCCAATTTATAGTAATTAGTGAATGAGACAGCATGGCATTGCATTAAGACACATTACACGGTTTGTGGTAAGGTGCAGTAAAAACATGTCCCACGGAATAGATATCTACCATTTGATACTTTCACCAGCTACTACTGCTCTGAATTTCAAACTAGACCTGAGAAGAGTAACTGGGGTTGTTGTTTGTTATGTATTCATTTTCACTTCCCTAAATTTAGACTTAAATATTAATGAAGGAAAGATTAAAAAAAAATAAAAGCAAATCCCATAAAACCCCTCCAGCCATGCTGTGGGAATCCATCATTTTCTAGCTAGTGGCAATACAAATAATCCGGTGTCTTTTTCCTCCTCATTTTTAAGGATCGTTAGTGATACCTAAACTACCTGAGTAATAAGTAAATAAAAACAATGGAATATTCAGCTGCTTGTGTATTCTTGGCACACAGAGGGAGAACATTTCTTCCTGATTAGAACAGCAAGAGTTGTCTGTCATCTCTGCCAAGCTCCAGCTCCAATGCTCAGCACTGAAAACATTCCCTTTTGATGCTTCTTTGGCCATAACTCAATCTTTCTAGTAGCAACAAGACTCGTATAAAGGAATGTTTTTCAGTTTGCTACTGAAATAACAAGCCTGAGGAAAAGCATTAGGCTGTGCTGAAGTGAAAAAGAAATTTCTTGTTGGATTTAAAATGCTGATTTAACCCAAGTCTATTTGCATTAGCTGTTTGTGGTTTTATCTTTTTTTCGGTTTAGACTTAGTTTCCTTTTGTAGGTGGAAGTTTTCAATTAAACATTGACTTAATTTTATTTTGAAAATACTCAAACATCTTTCTGCTTTTCCAAAATGAAGCATATTATTAAGAAAGGAGTCCAGTGAATATATTTAGCATTTATATCAAATCTGGGGGGCTGGAGATGGTCCTTATTTATCCATGTGCTTGATTTTTGTCCAAAAATACACATCCAACTGTAGCTGAATATGAAAATGTAATTTAGTCTCCATGAACCAAGTCATAATTTTTATTGAATATGCTCGTTCACAATCTTGGCAGATGGATGTAGAGCTCAGAGCTGCAATTCAGCAGGTTTTAAAAGCAGTCATCAGAAGTGTCAGAGGGTCTTGTTTCAGCTGTAATAAATTAACATTGGTAGCATGATGATTTTAGATGAGCTAAAAACAGAGGGTGCTGAATGGATACCAGAATATGGTTTACAGGAAACAAAAAGAGAGAAGCACTTCCAGGGAAAACTTATCCCACTCTAAATAGTTGAGGTTGAATACTGTTCTGATTGTCTTAAAATTTGACATATTTTCACTGCCTCTGCTCAGGACAAATGGAGAGATTTAAGAACATATAGTAGGCTGGGAGAAAAAAAAAAAAAGGAATGTCTGAAGCCCAGTGATTTCATGTTACAAACCCCAGCTACACCAGGTTATGGACGCACTACTTCTGCTGAATTTCTGGGTGCGGGAAGGAAGTAAAGACAAAACCAGGTCAAAAAGCTCTGGGTTAGCCCATGGCTTTCTTTCAATTAACTCTTTCTGGTGTTAATTCTTGGATTAGATCAAGCTGACAAGTAGGGCTTGGCTCTTTCAGACTGCAGTAGATGAACTGAGTGCTGCAGCTGGCACCTGATTTACGGTCACTAGCAATGTTTCTTCTTAACTGAAGTGGTATCCAATTCACTTGTTAAACCCTCTAAAGCTAAAAGTTAGACTAATCTAAAACCTGGTCTCTATTCTGTAGACACTGGAAGGAGGTCAGCTGAAGAAAATGGTGATTCCTCCCATTCTAAAGTATGGATTGCATGGTGGGATGAATTGCAATAGCTTGTACAGATTAACTTTTAGATATGCAGCACTGGGTAAAATGATCATCATTGTTCTGTCTTCCTTGTGCTAACTGGAATCTGAGGTGCCCTAACACAAGGAAAAAAAAAATGCAAAGGAAATAATCTAAATAATGACTCAGATATGTTAGAAATTCATGAGTTTACTTCATATGCCATTTTAGAAATACTGAGAATTTGTATTGTTTCTAAAGAGCAAAAAGACCTGTGTTCAGATTTTCTTGAAAGTTTCTATCATATTTCCTATATCATGTTTAAAAATACACTCAATTTATGAAAAAATCCAAAAACCCTACTGACAGTTCTGTGGTTTAGTGTAAATGCAATCCATAATAAAAAATGTTGAATAATGTGAAAAGTTTTTACTGGATTGCAGAAAATGTCTTTTCTACAGTCAATTTTTCAAGAGATGTTGAATTCTTAAGAAAAGTTGATTTCTGATGCAGAATAACGTTCATCAGCCAGGTCTGTTCATAAATAAAATTCATGATTAATTGATTTTTGAGTTCAGTGTTCATAGTGAAGAAAAAAAGAATGCTTTGGAAAAAAACTTCTGCTGACAATATTTAAGTCTTACTAATGGAACTTAAAACTGTATACAACCTTTGGTTATTATTCTTTAATCAATTAACTTTACATGGGAAAAAAAAAAACACAGTATTTTGTTTTTAAAACATACTTTTTTAACATTCTTTGACTTTTTGTAATATCTTCCCCATGTTGAAATCACACACTAAATTTAGCCTAAGCTGAAAAATAGATTGAGCCTGCAGAGCTGCATTTTTCAGGAGGTAAAATATTTTCAGGAAGAAGTTCACTGCATCTTGCCTATATCTAATAATTTCAAAACCACTATGAAAGACACCATGTTACACCCTAGTAACATCTACCTAATTATTTAGTTATGTTAAGATCACCTTTCATATCCCTTGTCTTCCTAAGGTAATAATCTAAGGGTGAAACTCATTGGAACAGGACAAGCTGATCACATTTGTAATGTAGCTCAGATGTCAACTCCAGATGTGTGATGTAAACCAGTTGCTTAAGATCCCTCTGTATTTAATTTGAATGCTGTGTTCAGTTTTGGTCCCTACTACACAAAAATGATGTGGACAGGCTGGAAAGGATCCAGAGAAGGCCTACAGGCATGATCAGAGGACTGGAAGACCTGCCATATGAAGAAAGGCTGAGAAAAATGGGTTTGTTTAGCCTTCAAAAAATAAAACTTAGGGGAGACCTTATTACCAGTACATAAAAGGTGGCTACCAAGAAGATGGAGACTCCCTTTTGACAAGGAGTCACATGGAAAAGACACGAGGTAATAGGCCAAGTTACTTCTTGGGAGATTCTGACTGGACTCCAGAAGAAATTTTGTCACCGTGAGAATGACTAGACAGTGGAATAATCTCCCAGGGGAAGTTGTGGATTCCCCTACACCGAACACTTTTAAAATTCAGCTTATTTGAATTAAAATTTTATATATATATACATATTACCTCAGAAGGTTGAACTAGATGAAATTGAGGTCCCTTCCATTGTGGTATTCTATGTTTCTATGTTTTTTATGTTTTTGTTTTTTTTTTTAAAATGAAAGAAAAAATAATTTAATGAGATAATTTGTTCCTTCCTAAGCAGGAATTTCTCTGTGAGACAGAGAAATCTTCTGGACACGCCTCTTTGTTTCCAATTTGAAAGAGATAACTCCAATGTGAAGGAGAATGATCAGAGTTAGATTAATTTAAATACCATTTTTAGGCATCTCAGTCGAAGTGGCATGAACCCCACATCTATCATGGAAAAAAAAAATATTTAGAATAATGCTTTGTTTGGGATTTCCAATGAGCTCTGATTTCTTAGGTCTTTTTGTGTAGAATCATAGAGTCATTTAGGTTGGAAACTGTAAACATAACACTGTCAAGTCTATCACTAAACCATGTCCCTCAGCACCACATCTACATGTCTCTTAAATGCCTCCAGGGATGGTGACTCATCTGCCTCACCAGAAAACCTCTTCCAATGCTTGACAATTCTTTTGGTGAATAATTTTTAACTAATATCCAGTCTAAACATCTCCTGGCACAACTTGAGGACATTTCCTCTTGTCCTGAATAGTACTTTACCATTCTTTTATTATTTTTTTTAGTCTCATTCCACCTTAATGATTTTATGTTGTTTTTACAGACAAATTGATTACTAGATCTTTATTAAGTAACTGAGCTCTATTACAGGTTAATTTAAAAGTTTTCAAATAGTAATGAAGAGGGAGATAAAAGAAAGGATTTGTACAATAGAGAAGATCT
>VWZY01004273.1:1210454-1234973 GCA_013399075.1 Chloroceryle aenea
GGAGATTCTGACTGGACTCCAGAAGAAATTTTGTCACCGTGAGAATGACTAGACAGTGGAATAATCTCCCAGGGGAAGTTGTGGATTCCCCTACACCGAACACTTTTAAAATTCAGCTTATTTGAATTAAAATTTTATATATATATACATATTACCTCAGAAGGTTGAACTAGATGAAATTGAGGTCCCTTCCATTGTGGTATTCTATGTTTCTATGTTTTTTATGTTTTTGTTTTTTTTTTTAAAATGAAAGAAAAAATAATTTAATGAGATAATTTGTTCCTTCCTAAGCAGGAATTTCTCTGTGAGACAGAGAAATCTTCTGGACACGCCTCTTTGTTTCCAATTTGAAAGAGATAACTCCAATGTGAAGGAGAATGATCAGAGTTAGATTAATTTAAATACCATTTTTAGGCATCTCAGTCGAAGTGGCATGAACCCCACATCTATCATGGAAAAAAAAAATATTTAGAATNTTGAGGACATTTCCTCTTGTCCTGAATAGTACTTTACCATTCTTTTATTATTTTTTTTAGTCTCATTCCACCTTAATGATTTTATGTTGTTTTTACAGACAAATTGATTACTAGATCTTTATTAAGTAACTGAGCTCTATTACAGGTTAATTTAAAAGTTTTCAAATAGTAATGAAGAGGGAGATAAAAGAAAGGATTTGTACAATAGAGAAGATCTGTGAAAAGCTGAAGAGAAAATAATTGGTTGCTAAACGTTGTTTAATGTATAAGGGGATAAAATAGATAAACCCTTCATGTAAGAGGGAACCAGTAAGATTAAACACTTAATTGTGGTGATTCTGACTTACATTATCAGATTTAAATTCAGGGTGAGAAAAGTTTGGCCCTAAGACACTGGCAGGTCAATTTTTCACATTTCCAGATATAAAGGCCAAATATCAGGCATTAAAATCAAATAATGCTATCCCTCTTCTACAAATGTGTACTATTGGCTTCCCGTGTTGCATTATAAGGCACTGTACTATGATTTTTTCATTAAAATAGATATATATTAAGTAAATATATATATATTTACACAGATCCCCTAGCTCTTATGAGAAGATATAAATGGCTGGTAACCTTCTTAATCTCTTTTGTTTTAAGGAATCACATATAGTGATGGAGAGAAAGAGGCAGTAGATTGTGATTCAGTAGACTGTGGTATTTCCTTCATCTCTTAAAATCATTGTCTGTCTGCAGCTGATGTTCTTCCCTCAGAGAGATGTGTCTCTATGGACTGACTTCCTGTGCCTCACTGCCCATACAGGCTGAATTCAGCCATGTCACTCCAAATGTCACTTCAAATCTTGAAAGGTGTGACTGTTTGTCGGGGAAGGGTGAAAGAATTTGACTCCAAAGCACAGTGTGACATTTTAATGCCATCTTTGACAGGGAATAAAGTCTTTTCCAACTTGCTGATGGACCTATGAAGACCACAAGCTGGCAGACATGTTCATTTTCTGAGACTGAGTGCAATTCCTTTGAAGCTCATGGATCCTCCTCCATGGGTAAGGATAGGCCTCCTGCATGTATGAAGTCTCTGTGAGAGCCCACCATGCTGTGATGAGAAGGGACATTCCCTGGATCTTCAGGACACTGTCCACCTGCCAAGTGGCAACAGAATCACTGTACTCTACTACACAACCTCACGTGCTGGACATAAGAGCTGGTACCCTACTGGTGTCAAGCAGAGAAGACACTTTAGGCAGATGAGATTTAGGTTCATCATTGAGCACCATCCAATGGCCACATCATCCAACAAGGAAGAAAGAGGAAACAAGGAAGAGGGTAGGAAGAAAAAGAGAGTACAGCTGGGTAAATCTAGGGGAGAGCTGCCAGAGCAGTAAAATCTCCTGCTTCCAAGTGACTATGACTTATTGCCTCCCACCCTGTAGCTAAAGGGATTCAGGGGAAGGATCATAACTCTTCAGTTCACAGTTCCTTCCTTGGGCTGGTCCCAGAGAAGCATAATTACATGCCACCCCTTACTCAGGACTCAGCCTAAGGGCACAATATAACCCTCAGACACTAGCAATGGAAAAGACCTATTAGGTCCATTTAGCCAATTCCCCAGACATTGCAGGGTCTTCCTTTCCTGCTACGTCCAGCCTTGCTAGCCTTGGGCATGAAGCTGTCATATAGATGATGGGTTTGCCACTTCACAGGTTCACGTGTTGCTGGGACTTCTGACACTGGGCTTCAGCAGTTTTTCAGATGTATAATAGATGAAGTTTATGTGACTGCAAAGGCCCCATGACCCCCGATGTGTCAACGTGGGTAAGAGCACAGTCTTTAAAGTTGGGTTTGGTTGACACTACATCACCTGTAGCAGGTGAGAATCAAAATAGGGTCTGTGAACAGCAGAGTTGATACAGTAAAACCTGGCTCATGCACAGGAGTGGTACAGAAGTATTATTACTGGGTAAAGTGTGAAAAGAAGGCCATAGTCTGTGGTGTGTTTGTGGGTATGCTGCACAGCAATAGCTGAAGGAGGCATTTAGCCTTTGCAGTGTTCATCTGAGGACATCTTCCCCATGCAATGACACAAAGAACAGACAAGATAGAGTTTGTACTGAATCAGGCCTTCAAAATCCACTTCATCACAGAAGGCTCTTTGCCCTCAAAGCAGCACGGTAGCAGATTTGGCCCTGGAACAGTTGCCATGCTTCTTTTACTTATTTTTCTGGAGCTACAACAGTATTTATTAGTTCATAATGCTTGCACATTTCCATAATGCTTCCCTTGTTTTCCCTATTTAATAATCTACTTGTCTTTCCAGAAATTAAGGGAAGTAGGGAACCAAGTTTCTACCCATCTCCCATTCCTTTTGTTCCCTTGCCTCTTGTTCCTTTGCTAGAGGCACAGCATAAGCAAACAAATCAATTCTCTTACCTGACTGTATTCAAAGTGCAAGTAGCCCCTTCAGAATGTTTTATTCCCCTGCATGGTAGTTAATTTACACTCTACTACATGTAAAGCTAAAATATAAAATAAGTAAAAGCAAAATTCCATGTGCGTGGTGAAGAAAAATAGACTACATTAAACAAGGAAAAGTTTAAACAAATCAAAAACAAACAAACAAACCAAAACCACAAACAAACAAACAAAAAGTGTGAGAGATACCTGCAGAAGGAACAGCAAATAATTGTGTGCTTTCATAGGGATTTAAAGAATAGAAACAAGGTATTTCCAAGAGCTGAGAAAAGTGTCTTTTTAAATTTTCTTTTCTCCTTTTCAGGATTTAAATTAGATTTTTGCTGTAGGAAATGTAAGAAGTCACCCCTTAACTCTTTTCAGGGTTCATGCAGCCAGTGGTGCAGTATTAAGAGTTATATATAAATTTGATGGGATTAATCAAGCATTCTGTCAGTGGAAGCTAGAGATAGAACCTAGACTGTTAGGACAGTGAGAAGCCAAATTATTAAATGGCCAAAATGAGGTGTGGAGAATCTCATAGAATCATCTAGGTTGGAAAAGACCCATGGGATCATCTTGTCCAACCTTTCACCTTACTCTACAATTGACCCCTAGACCATCTCCGCCAACACCACATCTAAGCAATCCTTAAACACATCCAGGGATGGCGATTCAACCCCCTCCCTGGGCAGCCTATTCCAATAGCCGACCACTCTTTCCATGAATAATTTTTTCCTAGTGTCCAGTCTAAACCTACCTAGTTTCAGCTTGAGGCCATTCCCTCTGGTTCTATCACTAATTACCAGAGAGAAGAGACCAGCACCAACCTCTCCACAATGTCCTTTCAGATAGTTGTAGAGAGTGATGAGGTCTCCCCTCAGCCTCCTCTCATTCCTCAGTCCTACCTCTCTCCTTCTTTAGGGGGCTTGTGTCTCTCTCTGCATGGATCTGAGAATGAACCACTTCCTACCTCATTGTCACAGCATTTAAACAGAAACAGTAGCTTCCCTTACCTTGGAGGGCTAGGGAGGGGATAAATATGTTCATTTTGAAAGTTTATACCTGCATAAGCTAAATAAATATCTTTAAAAAATACCATCAGGAAGTTTAAAAAATTGACAAGTCTTTGCAGAGTTTCCTTGCCTGCCCTTTCCCCTCACTGCTTTGAACTTTTCATATACTTATTGTGGGTTATTTCTTCCATCTAAGCTATGCCTGTACTCACACCCTGCACTCTGGTTTGTACAGTCTCCAAACTTCAGTAGTAATTAAAACCAGCATGTCTCAGAAGCCACAAAGTCTCTTTTCTGCAAGTGAAGTCTTCCTTTCCCAGAACCTCACTTCTCAATGAAGCAGGAGAGACAGATCTCATCTTGGACATGCTTGGTTTTGTAGACGAAGCATGGTTTCTCACAGCTGGCTTTTTCATCCCACAGATCTTGTTGCTCCCTACCTCAGAAATTTTCCATCACACTGCCATGGTCTTTCTATGCTCTGTAAACCAGTGAATAAGGTACAGCTGGGTGGCCTCATTTGTGGTCCACCAATGAG
Organism: Chloroceryle aenea; assembly: GCA_013399075.1. Taxonomy (NCBI): domain Eukaryota; kingdom Metazoa; phylum Chordata; class Aves; order Coraciiformes; family Cerylidae; genus Chloroceryle; species Chloroceryle aenea. The sequence goes on from VWZY01004273.1 coordinate 1,214,936, forward strand.
CCATGCCTGACTCGGTGTTATGGAGTAGAAGAAAGCACATAATGTGAATAAGCATCTGGGACAGAGACTGCCAGCTGGTGTCCATACTTGAAAAAGGCATATTTGACACAGTTACTGTATTCTCCAATTTATCTGAGATGCTTATAAAATATAAACATTATTCCACTGCTAAAAAAACCACCCACCCCACCCTCCCAAAAAAACCCCAAACAACAACAACAAAAAAGCACAACAAAAGAAACCAGCCAACCAAAACACACCAAAATTTAGAGCATTATATTATCTTAGACTTTGGTCTTAGATACAGGACTTCCTTGAATTCACTTTCTTAAATTCTGGCCCTGCCAATTTACTGTTCCCAATACCCTGGATGATGGCTAAGACACAGGATCCTGTGCTTTGAACCATGCAACCCACTGACGAGCACTGGGAGTGGGGTTATCCTCCACTGTATGATATGGTGATGAACACTCATCCTCAGCCCTAGCACTCTGCCTCTTGTCCATAGTGTGACCATATACAATGTTTTCCTCTTCTTATAATGTGACCTTATGAAGTATCAATCATATAAGAAATTCCAGGATGTCTCCTTGTCGTGCAAGAACATAGGAATATAGGGCTGGGTCATTGAGTCAAATGGATTTTATCCCAGGCATCATCCTATTTTTATTCCATCATTGTGTACAATCAATTGTCATTGCTTAGTTTCATCAACAATTTTCTCAAAATTTTTGAGGTCCTAGTTGAAAACACTGGGATACTCCTTCCCTCCACTATGCAGTTTTCACTTTGTCTTCCAAAGTATTGGTAGAAACAAACCCTTTCTTCCTTTGTTCCAGGAGGCTGAGTCTTTTCCACTCTGTTTCACATTAAAGACTCCTCATTCTGTCTTTCGGATCTACCCTCTCTTTATTAGTTACTAATTAAAAAGCCTCTGTTGGAAGCTGAGCACCCAAATTTTGCAAGTATTTACAATTGGGTCTTATCCGCATTTACAAAATCAACAGTATTTCTCTGCATTACTGGAAAGTTTTCTCCAGTAGTGTCTGAGTATTACATGTGTCCTTTGTTCACAGTTACATTATGTTATTGCATCCTGGGTATTCTGTAAATAGGTTTCAGTCATAGGTCTTTTTCCACCTTCCTGTCATTTTTCTCAAAAATTATGATCTTACGTTTTGCCTTTGTGGATGGAAACACAACAAGCTACGCTGTGGAACATGGTACAGAGAAGAGATTCCACCAAACTGGAAGCCTAAAATAGCCAAAACCCCTTTAATTAGATGCCATAGTTTGCCAAGGCAGCTATGTAGCTTTCAAAAGCTACAGTTTACTAAAGGTTTCTTAAAACCACAGGGCAGCATAGAAAATCAGGAAGAAATTCAAATCCAGGTACCATGCAAAGTAAACATAGTCTGTGTATAACAGGCTTGGAAGCCACAGAGTTATCTCTGTCCTTGTTTTATTTAGCAGTTAGAAGTAATTTAGTCTGGAAGCAAATGTTGCGAGTCATCCAGTTCAACCTCCTGCTTAAAACAGGTTAACTTTCAAATTAGGTATATAGATGTAGCCCAGCTTTTTGAAGGCTAAGTTAGGAGAGGTGTGCTGCTTCTAAATATTAGCAGGAGCTGGGCACGCCCATTCTAGGTCACACTTTTTTTGGTGCTCATAATATAAATCCATCTACTCAATGAAAAAGTAAAACAAATGAGATCTCCTGAATGTCTCCTGACTTCCTTTCAGGAAGTGGTGGCTACCTCTATAATCATGGTCACTACTTACTGTATACAACACTCAGAGATATTCTCATATTCCCCATCACTGGAACTCATCTTTCTGTACCTCTATGTTATTAGAAAAGCCCCCCACATGTCTTTGAGTCCACAACAATAAGGTTTCTCCTAAATGATCCCCAGCATAGTTTGGGAAATAGCACAGGGACCATTCCTGACAGTTAACTTGTATACAGGTATTTTAATTTAAGGGGAAGAAAGTTTGTGTAGGTGCAGATCATTCCATGTTACTTTACCTCAATGCCTTCCAGCCATGCTTGAACACAGACACAGACATGGTGTCTCTCACTTAGAACTAACCTTTTGCTTTTTTCTTTTCTTTTCTTTTTTTTTTTTCTTTTCTCTATAGTCTAAATGATCCTTTCCAAGGACAAGTGTCAGCATCTCTCTGTTTTTATAGTGGTACAATCAAAATGCCTAAAAGGCTATATATGCTACCAAAATGGTACATGAGGTAGCAATCTGAGGTCTTTGGAAGAGGTTTTACCATATTGTCCTTGCAGCACTAAGTAAAACAGTAGCTGTGGTGGTTCTCTCTCACTGTGCCACATTGCTTAATCACATTACTTAGTGCTTTCATTTGCTCTAATTCTTCTCCAGTTGGAAGCTTTTTTTTTTTTCACTTGGTAGAACATTTGCAATATACCTTTTAAATGTGCATGCAAAAAGTAGCATGTTTTTAACTTCTGAAAACTCATTCAAGGAGACAGCATCATTTTTGTACATGGTGTTCTCTGAGAGTGCTGCGCATCCTGCATGCTTGGTTGGTAGCAGCTTAATGCTGTCACGGTTCTCCAGGGGCTTGTCCCATGTGGTTATAATTAACTTTTAATGTCTGCCTTCAGGGCAAAACACTTAAGGGGTTAACCAGTTTTCTCCAAAAGAATGAATAGTTAAATGCTAACATACGTTTATCAATATATTCCAGGAAAATATCAGAGGAAAATATCTAGAGTTTTTTTCTTCTGCTTGTGTCATATTTGTCTAATTCAGAGTCACTTGCCAGCTTAAGAGTGAAGATGATCCTTTCAAGTCTTATAATACAAATGTATTTCCTATATGCTTAACACCATCTTGTCTAGTAGCTGAGTCAGTGTGAAGCTTTGTTGGACCAGATCTCATTGGCATTTAACCATTGCAAGCACTTACAGTCTTTCTTTCTCCCATAAGTACACGTTGCATCATGCTGAGACTCAGGAGAATGTCTTAGTACAAGGACATGTATGACTCTGCAACTAAACCAGACAGACTTTACTTACAATGTTGCCAGAGAGATGGGTAAAGTTGTTATATAAGAGTATAATTACTTCATCAGCTGGCTCTGCATTGTTAGAGTGGGATTCAGTTCCGAAGCACAGCAGTGTAGTGTCATCTGAGACACTGCAGGCTATCCAAAGCACTTACCTGTGCTTAAAATGGCCCTAGAGATCTATATTTAGGGAACTCAATCCTACCATAAATTTCAGCATTCACAAAGGACACAGTGAGTAAGGTTCAGCTTCTCAAACACAGTTGTCTGGTGACATTTTAGGCACGATGGGCTATCCTACTAATGCAGAAGGGTTCAGGGCTCCTGTAAATCCTTTGATACCCAAAAGCATCTCCAATGACATCATGCCATTGCATTTTTGGAAACAAAATTATTCTTACTGAATTGAAACCATACAATTTGGCAGCTTTCTGTGCATACCTGACTGAGCCCCAAACAAATTGATGTGTATGTAGGTTGCAGTTTAACACAAAAGCATCTGGCTCTGAAGCTAGTAGCTTAATGGGAGAGTTGCCTGGCTTCTTATTCTGTAGTCAGCACGTCTGTGGTGAGCTCTCGGCACTGCATGGTGTGGACATGCCTCGAAGGTCTGTTCTGAGGCTAGAGTAAGTCAGTGGAAAAAAGGCCAGTGCTCTCAAAGCATGCTGAGTGAGCCCACAAGGTAGAGTGCACTTGTCAAGAAGCTGAAAGATTGTCAAAAAAAGAGGCCTCGCTTTGCTCCTGTATGCTTGGCTGTGATTTCTGATTATTTTTTTTTCATTGATGTACAGGCCAGAAGTCTTGAGAGAGACTTAATGGAGCATAATATAGCACAAGATTGTTTCCTCTTAGATATAGCAGAAGATTAAGTCTGTGTCCTGAAGATCTCCACACTAATTCATTGTTTTCTTAAAGAAGTTACAATATATTCAACTGCTTCAATGACAGATGATACAGCTGAGGAAATGTTTGCTAAAGCATTCTTATTCTGTGGGAATTTATCTCCAGGTTCTCTAAGGTATGCTAAAATCAAGATATAGTAAAATGGAGATGTTCCATCCTCAAACATCTCATCCCCCCATGTGTTGCTTGCTGTGGGTCTTCACATGTTTCAGGACTTGTATTCATAATCTCTGGTGAATACAGCAAACTGGTGGCCCACCACCATGCTCTTCACCAGGAACTGCCACAGCAAAAGCCCAGCCTTTCAGCTGTGGTGTCTCATAACCTCACCTCTCATCAGTGATTGAAGTTAATACCAGTCTCTGTGGTGTCCTGAGCCTCAAGAGTGGGCACATTTTGCCTTGCCTGCTATGGGAAAAAAAACTCCATTCAGCAGTGAAGCAAAGAGGATCTTCAGGTTGAAAACAGCTCAAGAACTAACGTTAAAATCCCCAAGAGCTGAATAGAAGCTGTAGACAGACTTAAATTTATTACATGACTTAAATACTTTCCATTCATATATCCTAAACGACAAACCCCAGGAGGATGATCATCCCACTTTTAGAGGTAGATGGGGACAAGGCACAAAGAAATAAACTGTTTTCCCTTACATTGCTTGGCAAATTTATAAGACATGTAAGGTAAGAGGCAAGATCTTGTGAGTGATAGCCTTTCAGCTGACCCCACTTTCAAGACTGCACAATGTTGTAAAGCAACTTTGCTGGCTTCAGGCTGTTAATTCTTTGCATTGTCAGCCCATTCTATTGAGACACGAGTGAGCAACATTAACTTTTATATACAGTCATTTCCCTATTGTTGACTTGATCTGATCTCAGTGGAGAGTTCCTGTCAGTATTCCTCAAAGAAAATGGGCTGCATTAAATGCCTTCAACTGGTGCTCAAGAAAGAACTTGCAGTCTTCAGTCAAACATAACTGCCTTTGCAAAAGGGATTAAGTGAAGACGAAGGGTGTGTATTGTCTGTGATTCCAGAATATGTCTTTGACTTTTAATTTACAAAGTCTGATTTATTATCTCATTCTTTTGCATGTCAAAAAGCACAACTATGAGATAAGGCCTCATAAAACAGTGGGTTTAAGGCTCCTATATATATTTATGAGCAAAGAGACAACCTTAAATAGCAGATTTCATCAAGGGTAGGAGATATCTGGAGTAGCTTTCTGACAATCACTGCAATAACACATGGTATACATAGTAACACAGTATGGTTCTTGGTAACTTCCAGATAAATTATCCATTTTAAAGAACTTTTCAACATTATGAAATCAAAAGAAAGTAATACACATCTTTTCCACTTTCCTCTTCCCCTTGGTATTACAAGAAACTAAACCCAACTGTACCAGCCCAGGCTGTATGTTCTTCTAAATCAGTCTGGTTTTCCAATACCCTTGGAGTTGATGGATACAATAAGAGCGAGGTCAAAGGCCACAACCAGAAATAGCATCATTATCTTTCTTTCGACTCATTTATATTCTTTTTTTACCCTCTGCAAATCTGCAGTTAACACCAAGTTAGGTGGGAGTGTTGATCTGCTTGAAGGTAGGAAGGCACTTCAGAGGGACCTCAACAGGCTGGATCGATGGGATGAGGCCAATCATAAACATAAGGGCTTTTAAAAGACCAAATGCCAAGTCCTAATCTTGGGCCACAACTACCGCATGCAATGCTGTAGGCTTAGGGAAGAGTGACTGGAAAGCTGCTCAGCGGAAAGGGACCTGGGGGTGTTGATTGATATCTGGTTGAACATGAGTCAGGCATCCAAGAACACCAATGACGTCCTGGCCTGCACCAGGAAATAGTGTGGCCAGCAGTAGTAGAGAAGTGATTGTTCCACTGTACTCAGTACTGGTGTGGCCACACCTCAAGTACTGTGTTCAGTTTTGGACACCACGATATAAGAGAGACATCAAGATGCTCAAGCAGGTCCAGCAAAGGTGAACAAAGCTGGCAAGGGGTCTGGAGAATAAGTCTTATGAGGAGCGACTGAGGGAGCTGGGCTTCTTTGTTCTAGAGAAAAGGAGGATGAGGGGAGACTGGGAGACTGTATCACTCTCTACAACCAACTACCTGAAAGGGGGTTGTGGAAAGGTGGGTGTTGGTCTCTCCTCACAAGACACAACTGATAGGACAAGAGGAAATGGCATCAGTTGCGTCAGGGGAGGTTTAGGTTGGATATTAGGAAAAACTTCTGTACCAAAAGGATTATCAAAGACTGGACCAGGCTACCCAGGGAAGTGGTTGAATCTCCATCTCTGGATGTATTTTAAAGCTGTCTAGATATGGCGCTCAAGGATATGGTGCAGTAGTGGCCCTTGTAGAGTTAGATAATGGTTGGACTTGATGATCTTAAAGGTCTTTTCCAACCATAGCAATTCTGTGATTCTGTTTTCCACTTGTCTCTTAATAAATTACATTAATTATAGTTAGCAAGCTTTTTTTGAAAGTAGGCTTGGCTGAAGCTGTGTATGTACACTTGAAATTTTTTTCCTAAAGAATCTGACTGGAGCTGAAGAAAAGTAATGGGATCTTTTGTTCACGTGATACTGTCCAAAACATCACAACTGAAAACTTCAATTTTGCACACAGTCAGTTATTACTCTTCCAAACAACTCGGAAAGAGAATACAGAGCAGAAACAATGCCCAAAGAGTTTTTATTTAGAAATTCTCATTTATGTTGAGGGTGGAGAGATGCGTAGCTAAGTTTCACAATATGGGTATGACCAGACCTTGCCATCATGGTGTAAAGCAAAATACTGAACTTGGCACTGGTGTAAACGAAGAATACATGCATAGATGGGTTGAACTGGTCATAAATATCTAACTGCATCATAGGCATCTCTTTCTGAACTACTCATCTACATTGCCATTTATAGACAGTGGAGACAAATGGACATGCGTCAGTCTTTCCTACCCCTTAAATTACAGGTTTTTAGAGACAACTCTTCAATCCGTGCCACCATTAGATGCAATTTAAACATGATTCTTCTTTGGTATGACAGCATTTGTCTCACCCAGTATCAGTTGTGTAAAAGACAGGCATTTAATCCGAGATGACCAAGTACATGTTGATTTTCAGTGGAGAAAGAAGTATTTCCACAGAATTGTGGAAAGCCATAGAGAAACCAGCAAGATGAACGACCTCCTTGAGATTCTTGTCTCTCTTGTGCATAGAAAAACTACAGACAACTGGTCCTGTTAGACTGATAACTTCAGGTGGTTACATTTAGGTGAGATGACTTTCTCCTCCCTGTGACAGTCACACAGCACCCAGCCACCCCTGAAGATTTTTACAAGTGAGGTTACTGGGTTGGAATGTTCAGTGATTTATAATAATTTTAGATAAAGATCCAATGAAAGCTTCACTAGCTCCCACTGAAACACAAAATCATAAAAAATATATCTCTTTTCAGCTAACAAAATACGCTTATTTCTTACAGCCTCTCTTTATCTATATTAACCACTTGCCTGAATATAGGTTGTCCTAGGGTAAGGAAAATATTTTTTGATACATTTTGATGGTCTTAGCGTGGGTCCATGAAAAGAATGCTCAAAAATGCATTTTAAATAGATCTATAATTTTAGCTGTATCTTTATCTTCACTAAAATATCATATCCAGAAATCACTATATTACTGTATTTCTACTAATTGAAGACATAACTCCTTATTTTTTCCATTTTTGGGGAAAATGTGAGCTTTTATCTTTTTAATTCTGATATTATTTTTTGGTTGTTTTCAATTAAATCTTTTCACCAGTGTGAAAATCAGAGCTCAGTAAAATATACAAATGAGAAATGACTCATCAGTGAATACTATCATGTTAAACCATAATGGTATCGAGAAATACTCTATTTTTAGCTTCAAAATTGTTTATCTTTTTTTCACCCCCTTGGAAACATATTCTTAACTAGTAGTTATTGTGCATGCTCTTCAGCTTTTTTGTATCTTTTCTTTGGGGAATACACAGGGGAAAAAAAATCGCAGAATTTAAAAGATGTTTCAACTTTAGTAATTAAGCTCTGGTGAGCGTTGCAAGAATATTTAATGCTCTGCTGCTCTATCTGAGGAGGATCTGGAGACTTACAAGGAACTACAAGAACGTGATTTACAAAACATAAAACTCACGTTGTCAAAGCATCCTCTGAAATGCTTTCAGATGTGAAAGTTTTTCTAGTGTTTCATTAGAAACACTAGAGTCTCATGGCATAAAGGCATTTTTTGTTTGGGTTTGCTTTTTGCTCCCATACTTAGTAGGAACTTGTTGGCTTTTTTCTACCTCGTGCTCACTCTCGCAAATGAGCATTAGAGAGACTTTGGAAATGGAAGGCCTTTCTGTCTGCAGCTAGCAGGGTCAATCCAGTGTGGCAGCTGCGAGCGGGTGACATAGACTTATATTGACACAACCCACTTTTTGCTGCAGAATCACAAAGCGAAAGCACCCGGGGCTCTTCTGCCTTTTTCAATAAGATACGAATTTTAGTCTTCCTTGTATTAAGCAGAGATCTGTCATCTTGACTTGTACACTAAATGGTCCATTCTGACTGCCTTGTTTGTGTCCAATCCCAGTCAGGATCTAAAAACATGTGTTAACATTCGGCATGTTTGGGGGCGAGCGGGAAGGGCCTGAGGCTAGACTCCCTGATGTCTGCTGGAGGGTAGTCAATAATCATTAGCCCTTCAAGTGGTAGATGCCCAACATAAACTGTATTTATTTATTTAAAAAATCTTTACTTTAAGCCACAGGGAAAGGCATTTTAGAGAACGCAATTCCCCTGAAGTAACGAAGCGGTAATAAAGATGTAGTGCCATGTAAGTGAAATTCTGGATTCTGGGGGGGGGAAAGGCATGGTTTTTAGCACTGTGTCATCAGCCAGAGCAATGGGAAACTATTAAAAGTAATTAGCCCATTCATGTCTGTCACTTAAGTTTATCCCTGTGGTGATAAAGAAGTGTGACTGGCCCCAAGTCTTTTCTGATTGCCAACATCTCAGTGTTAGCCACAGAGCTAAACCTGCAGCGACGGGGGAAGTTCTCATGTTCATTACAGTCAATATGAGGAAAATGAAGCTGGGCTTTTAAATTTTATTTTTGAGGGAGCTCAAAGAAACCAAGTTTGTACTAATTAAATATTCAGGGAAACTGTGAAGCTTCTCATCTAACTGTGACTGTTTATGTGTGGATAGGTGTCAGTGGCAGGCCAAACATTGCTGTCATTTATATTTCCACCCATCTTGGGCGTGAGTGGAGTGGAATGGTGTTGATGGAGAGACTTATTTAGCATACTTATTTCTGTTCCTATGTTGTTCTGCTGCACATATATATCAGAAATGCTGAAGTGATAGGAAAAAAAATCCAGTGGGAGTGATTATGGAAGATAGAATTCAGTGCACCTAACATTTGAAGTCCAAAAGTGGGCAATTAGTCTTGCCCCTTACAGATGATGTAAAGAACCAGGTACATCTTGAGGGCAATCAATACTTCCTAAAACAAATGGAATAGGTTGTCCCCTTGAGGGATCTAAGGATGTCCTTTGGATATGGAGAGATCTTTGATCTCTACCTGATATCAGTTGTCCCACTTTCATGTAGCTGAAATCATGTGAGAAAAGTCCCAGTAGAAAAAAAGGAGCCTCATATTCATCAGGTCCAAATGAACCCAGTTTATCATCAGCCAAATCAGTTTATCACCAGTATCAAATGTTTCAGAGAAAAAGAACTCCACCAATAGGAACTATGTATTCTTCTGTTTGTATTTTAACATTATAATATTATCTCCCAAGATTTAGAGCTTTCTCCCAATATTCAGAGCTGTCAAAGCTATCAATCTTTTCAAAACTCTTAGAATGGTTTACATGGCATGTGATGTGATTTCATAATTTTTAAGGCTCTGTTTCAGCAATATATTTAGTTCAACAAGCCTGCCTATAAGTGTGTCTCAGTGAAGCCACAGGGATTATGCACATGCCCGGGTTATTTGCTGAACTGGGGCATTAATCTTTAATATTGTTTCTTTGGCTGTCCAGCTGGATCAACTGTCTGCAATTAGTTACCCTAAAATAACTGCGTATGCACCAACAGTTTCTGTCTTATAAATTGCAAAGATAGGTCCCAAAATGAAAGCTACCAATAAGCCACTGGCAAAATGACCTAGGAAAGGAAGTCAGGCTTATTTGATAGTAGGTTTCATGATATTTTTGCTTTCATGTTCATAGTTCTTCTGAACAAGTCTCACGTTTAACAAGATTTGGTGTGTAGTGTAGCAGCTTTTCCACGTGTGTCAGATGGGCATTGACACATATAGACCTGTGAATATCCAGAGCTGACATATATTGTTTAGCTTGTACTTGTATTGGAAGGACCAACTTTTAAATTGTTCTAAATAATTCTCAGCTTTCCATCTCAGGCTTTAATGTAGAAGCTACACAGACAAGTAATAACTTGTTAAATGACTCGTATTCCTGAAAAAATATTAAAGCCTTTACCATGGCCTAATTAAAACTACCTTACTTCACCTATCCTGTGATACAGTCTATTGCAGTGGTGCCTTGAGGAGATGTATTGGAAGAAATGCTTGCTTTCCTTTAGAATTTTCCACCTAAATAGACAATTTTTCAAACTGTGAAACTAAGCCTGGGAATATCAAGAATATGCCTCTGCAGGAATCTGAAAGGGTTTTTATGGGGAGAAAAATAAAACCACTCCTCAGTCTAACTCTGTAGGTGAGGAGCAGAAGGCACCAGTTAAGGCTTACAGGACACAGGTCTGTGCCAGTGTGTCCAGACCTGTGCTGGTATTCACACCTGGTTCTTTAAACCTCATTCAAGAACATTTCTCTACTCAGTCCTCTGAACTGCAGTGGAGACACATTATGGGAGTGTGAATCTGCTGTTCTAACTTTAAAATACTGACATTTCAATATCCTTTCTGAGTTCATCATGAAGGGTACCTCCACAGTCAAATGGAGAAGTTACACATTTCTAGAAGATAAAACGACATATCCATAAAGATACTTCATGTAGATAAAAGGGATCCAGAAGAAATAATGAGGGGTTTAGAATGCCATTTTATACTGATCTGTTTTTTTGCCATGATCTTTTGATTGTTTTCCATTTATTTTGGTTTGACAGGTTGGGGTTTTTTAAGAAATAGGTTAATATTTGTCTGTTGAAGATTTTCAAAACTTCAACAGTTTAGTTCTTTTCATTACATAGACTCTTTTTTTATTATTATTTTGGTATAGTGTTTCTAGTGTTAATTCTCCATTGCATCATGACTGTTCTTGGCAACCATATCAGTATCAGGCAAAGGGAGCAGTAAACATACTTCTTGCAAAACATAGCAAAGGTCACTTTTCAGAAAGTTCAGAATGCAAGTCAGGTATTGCTAAAAATGTTCAAACCCATTCCCCAAACCACTAATAAGGTTTTCCAAATGTGATTGTAAATTTCAGTTAAGCTTAATTTAACTTGGATAATGCAGGGCATCTTTTAAATTTGTCTTTCAAATGTTCCCTTAATTGCCACTTATGGAATTGCCTCATTGGAAACTAGATAGATAGACCAATAGACAGATGGACAAACTGACCCACCATGTCCTCATATCACCTATAAGGTTTCCCCACAGTACATTACAGGACAAAATAGTACATTACAGGAAGCAATTAGCTGCTTCACTTCCACGACCTGAAAAATTAGATCATATTAGTGGATTTCAATAGTCTCTTTTGGTCCAGAAAACGTGGGTTCTGATTATTCTGCGTTGGCAAATAATTTCAATAAATGCAGAAAAAAACCACTACAGAAGAACATTGATTTAAAAAAAAAAATAAAGTCTATTTTTATTGAGCAGTTTTCCCTTTAAGGTGCTTAGGACTTGTATTTAGTGCATTTCCAGGGTGAAGGAAAACCCTGACAAATGCTAATTTCCTCAGCAGTGTGAAGCTCAGAGGTCTCAGTCAGAAAGAAACAAGAGCTCTACAAATCATCAGATGTTGCTAAGGTTTGAATAAACTTATTTGCTACATCTGTTCAGTTTCCTACCCAGAGAATCCCTCTCTGCTTTTCTAGTTATCTCCTTCTCTGAACCCCTGGCGCAGGAAGATCCTGTTTTAAAGCTATCGGGATTAATTATAACCAACTAATACCAACTTTCTATTTACCCACACCACTTCACAAAGGTTTATAGCACACCTGAAACAATCCCCAAATGTGAGCACATTTATTATTTAGGAACTCTTCCTCAGATTATAATTTTAGCTCTCCTACTCACTGTAAAAAAGTCTGCAAAAGTAAGGGGTAGAGGTGTAAGAAGGTGGGAGAAACATCCCAGAAGAGAAGTCCCACTGGCTCTACAGCAGACTGAAAAAAATCGTGCTAGTATTTATTTTAAATTTTTTAAGCAAAACTGTTTCTTATTTTTTGTGGGTTTTAATGAAATACCATAAACTCCTGAACTTGTTAGTTCAGTGTGTTGATTTTGAGTTATTTCAGAGCAATGGTTTAGGAGAAAAAAGGAAGTGTTCTTTATGGAAAACCTTTTTTTATTCCCATAGAAAACAAATAGAAGACCCATCTACCCTTCTGCTACTGTATACTTTTCTTTTCCTAATCAGTTCATTTTCCACTCTACTATTTCTCAGCCGTACCTCCCAGGGTGTGCTGCTATCTCCTTGACACTGAAGGTATCCAACAGGATCTAGGCTAGTGAGAGGCATGGGTTGGGATTAATTTCACCCAGGGTCATCTGATGCCTGCTATCCCTTTAAGGATAACAGAGAGAAATAAACATTTCCAAGAAGTAGTTTATAAGTCCTAAAGTCTAAAACAGATCAGATGTATTGTGCAATTAAATCTGACTTCTCTTCTTGATGATGAAGAGAGGTGAGAATATCTGACTCACATCTATAGGTCCATTTAGGTAGCTAAACATAGTTGCTGGCATGTTCCCAGAGTCTCTCTGTGCTAAAAGATGTCATGAAGGATGTGGGACCTCATACTGAACTGCTCCTTGAAGACTTGTGTTGTGGTTTAGGGTCAGGGCAACCCCTAAGTTGGAAATCAAGGTTGCACACCACCACTTCAGCAACTATCAAGGTTATCCATGGGACATACTGTTGTTTCATGGTGCAGACAAAACACTCTTTCCTTCGAGGTGGTCGGTCTGACACAATATGCTTCCTGACCTGCTGGAATGGCTGCATCACATACTGCTGGACTACTGAGTGGTCCATAAGCTTGTATCATGCCATTCCAGAAGACCAATTACAGAATAACATTTTCACAGAATGATAGAAGGTACCTCTGGAGATCATCTAGACCAACAACCCTGCCAAGGCAGGTTCACCTAGAGAATGTTGCATAGGAACTCAAGCAGTTGGGTTTTGAATGTCTCCAGATATGGAGACCACCTCTCTGGGCAGTCTTTTCCAGGAGTCCATAGCCCTCAAAGTAAAGACGTGCCTCCTCGTGTCTAGAAGGAACTTCCAGTGTTCAAGTTTGGGCCCATTACCTGTTGTTCTGTGACTGGGGACCACCCTTTTCCAAGGGTAATTTTCTTACAAACTCTGAGGAATTATGTTTCAGGCCAGGAGGCTTTGTAATTGTACTCAGTGCTAGTTAAGATGATGTAAAAAAAATTATCATATACCTCTTCATAATAAATTTCAGACTATGGTACTGTATTTGTGCATTTATCCATATGACTTGGCATTGAAAACAGAGATCTGGTCACTGGATTACACCTATGTTATTCAAAAAACCCAAGAAAACAAAACACTTCTTGCTTTTGTATTGGTTAGTGTAAAACAGGCAATCACATTACTTGATAATCCAGGACAGACAAACCACATTTCAAGCATCAGAGGCCATCACATGCTTCTTATACTCACATGCCCCCAGCTTTTCCGTTCTTCCTAAATGCCTTGCCCTTGTACTTAAACAACCTAATAAGCCCATGTTTTCCACTGATTCTGCACTGCAATAAAAGCTGTACATTGAAGCTGCTTTCTACTGGAAATGCATTCTTCTTCTTTATCTGTGTTATCTATTCATTAAATATGTATCTTTCTACTGGAGTTTTTAATCACCACAGGGATCTATTCCATTTCCATGTGAATGATTTGTTCTTTTTTGTGTGTGTGTGCAAAGAGGAAAGCACACTTTTAATGCAGCGAGTACACTACATGTTGTACGACTGATTACATCTTCCCCCTACCTCACCCTCTTTGTACATAAATGCACTCACAACACAGATTTCAACTGCTGGAAGGACAGAAAGTTCAGAATGGCTAGCAGAAGACATGCTTAACAGATGCTTTTCCAGTATCTCAAACCTTGCTTCCGCCTCTACCATGAATTAAAATATTAATCATAGCAAGCTCTTTAAATCTAAGTGTCTGCATTTAAAAAGAAGTGAATTTAGCATACAGGAAAACAAGGCACTAGCTGGTGTAGCACTAGTCAGGCATGTGTTATGTGCAGCCTGGACAGAGGACTGTACACGTGCCTTGGGTGCTCCTACCCACATTCTTTTGGGCCAGTTTGCCCTGTGCTTAGGGATACCACTATATTCTTACACGGTTGAAGTGCAATATGGATTGCTCTGGGCTACGTAAAGGCTGGGGCAAGTTCTGCTTGATCTTAGCTATTATAAAAATGCTATCTAGCTTATATAACTCCTCTAGGCTCCCCGAGTAGGATTTGTGGTGGGATAAGGCTCTCCAAAGGGTGATAGACATTGTCCTGAGGTGAAATGAGTGATCTTTTGGAGGTGCTTTTATACCTCAATTGACTAAGACCTCAGCCAAACATTTGGCTGAACATTAATTTCTCTAAAGCTGTGATTAAATGGGATGAATCTGACTTTTGTGTTTTTCTTTACCCCAAGGCTCCATGACCCTTACTAAGGGCAATAAGCCCTAGCAGCTAACAGACCAGTGTTCATACTGGAGTAAATTCCTATTAGCCTGAAGCTCTAGTCACCTCTGAGTTCTTGGTTATCTCTTCTCATGATATAAAATCAAAAAACCCTATCCTTTTGTGGATCAACAAACATGTCACAGTAGAGTATACAAAAAAATAAAACTTCTGCCTCAGAGACTTGGAGAACTTTGAAATGTTTCTCAATGTGGTTGGTTTGTGGGTCACAGCTTTCCTATGAGTCTGATCCAACAACTAATTATTCTCTGTGGCTCTAAGGCGTTCCTAAACAAATAACTTACTGGTAGCTAAGAAGAGGCTGTATGAAGATAAATGAGATATGATCTCTGTGGCATTTAGTCATTGGATGAAACTAATACTCCAGGGAAGGGATGTGAGGAAAAGGAAATTTTTTCCTTTAGGTATTTTAAGGGGTTTTAATCTTTGCTTGGATGAAAAGACAAAAAGCAGCATCCTAACACTGCTTCAGCCCTCACCTCTTTTTTTTTTTTGCATCTGTATTGGAGGTTTGATGTGACATTCATCTTAATAAATTTTAGCCTTATGAAAATTAGGTGTCTGACCTAAGCTTAACAAATAGTTTCTGTTTGTACAGAAGAATTTCCAACGGATAAACCATCCCACGTCAATCTTCCTCTTATTTTTGCAGTTTACAGAAGCTCACTTGAAAACTGGGAACGTTTGGATTTCAGAACAAATTCAGCCTTTAAGCTGGATGCAGTTTTCTAACAGAGGGAAGAGTTGAATACCAGGACAAATTCAGACAAAATCTAACAAAATTAGATCCTACCGCTCACCAAAAAACAAACAAACAAACCAAACACAAAAACCAAACCAACCAAACAAAAAAACACCAAAAAAAGAAATTTCTTGGGATTTTCTTAGTTACCTCTTTTGGACACTCCATGATGCTGCTTACGACATTAAAATATTCCTCTTAATTCCCTCACTTTATGAGCTGCAGAGAACACAAGAAGCTCAGCATTGTCTCCAACATCCTCAGAACATTTGCAGTTCCTTAGTGTGGTAATACCATAAAAGTTTGTGTTCGTTCATTTAAGTAATTTGCAGAATCCTATATTAAAAGGTAATTGACTGGAATAATCAATTTATTTTTATTTAGAGACATTAATCAAAAGAGCCTCTTTTAGCTTTTATTCTGTAAAAGCCATAATCTCTTGACCTTAATTAATAATTAAGATTATAACTACCGACTGACACATTAGTTGCTTGGTAAAAAGAACAGGGAGTCACCAACAGATACATATGAAAAAAAAATTTAATGATTACTTGATTTTGGTTTTATTTAATATTTGTTTGAAGGCTTGATTTAACCTTTCACAATCTGGCATTACTTAACCTTTCACTTTTATTAACAGTTAAAGGCAAATGAAAATAAGTCTTTCCAAAAATAGAGGAAACTACTGAGGCCAAAGGGAACATCAGGATTTTGCAAAAGAAAAAAAAATATTTACCTTAAGGCTACTTAAACACTCAATTTACCAAATTACCCCTGTTTAGTGTAATGGAATAAATGGCATGCATAGAGGATTGCTGTTGGCAGGATATCATTAGAGCTAAAAAGGTAATGGGCCCTGAATAATGCCCTGAGGAGCCCTGGATACTGCAAACTGAAGCCAAGTGACCATCTATGAGAAGTTAAGAGGGGAGAACAGACACACACTAAAAAAAATCCAAGAGCTGAGCATAAAATTTTGTGGTTTTGCAGTGGAGATCTTGTCCATGATTTAAAGATGACCATGATATTTTCTGTCTATTCAAGTCAACAGCAAACTCTGAGTAGCTTAATAGCGTGGGACTTAGTGTTGTGGGCTGTCAGTGTACATGGAAAAGCATTTATGAATGGATTTTTTTTCTGCATCTGTAAATGCTTAGATGTGAGCTAGTAGTCCTTGGCTGTCTTTGTAGTCAATAGGAAGAAGTAAGCATTTTTGTAGTGAACCAATCTTATGTATACACCTAAAATAGGTCAGATGATCACCCACCACCACTACCAATGTTACTGACTTTAAAGTTAGGAGAAAGAATCCTAGTCAGCACAGTTATGGCATATAAGAAATTTATCATGAGGCAGAGGGTCTGAAAAAAGCCTTTGGACAAAGGAAGTCTTAGGAACTCAGTATTGTGTGGATCTTGTTTTGCACTTACATGCAGGGACTTAGTCTATGAATTGGATTAGCTTGGCAGGAATGATGATGGGACTGCCTAAAAGATAACTCTTTGCCTTTGCCTGCAGTATCTCGTTGCCACCTCTCATCTTCTACAGTAAGCAGACTACTACTGCTACTTACTGTTGTCACTGAGCTCAGGAGTTAGATATGTCACCCTTGAAAAGGACATGTCTATATGGTAGACACCTTTGTACAGGGTATGTGAAAGAATGGACTGTCCCATCCACCTACACAGCTGAAATACTCTACTCGAAAACCATCATTGCATTTCTCAATTGTCACAGTATTTTCCTCTCCTCACAAATATAATCTTGCACTACCAAGCTTTAACCAGGAACGGCCTGCAAAGATCACTTTCCCATCTTTCCATCGGATTATGTCACGTCAGCTCTCATATTCTTTTACTGAGTGTCTCTTTTACAGATTGTCAGTTCAATTTTGGGGGGGTTTTATTCTGTACGTATTCTTTCATTTGGAAAGAGAAGTTTAATTACTGCTTTAAATTTGCTGTAATTAGAATTGATTTGGGATTTAGCAACAGAACCAGGAAAGAGGAGAAGAGGTTTAATTTCACTGAAAACATAATTTTATTTTAAGTAAAAATGAATACAATTACATGAACTACTCCATCTGATGGCAAATGCTATTTTAGGTACTTGTGAAATGAGCAGTAATAAACAAGTCTGAATCAAAACATTGCCATAGAAGTAGGCCATCCTTTTTTACTGAACAAGTGAGAAGGTAGGACATCCACTTGAGATGTGAAAAATCATTTTGATTCCTCTCTTTCACACAGAGGGGTTTGAACCCTCATCTTTCATTTGGTAAAAGGGTGCCTTCATCATCAGTGTGGAACATACCCTGGGGTGGAATGCTTTCAGTCATTCCTGTTGGTGCTATTTCTCCTTGCATAAATAATGAAACGTGCACTGGAGCATAGACTGAAACGCAGCTGTCCCACCTCCCAAGTGGTGGTCCAAACACCAAGACAGGGAGTCCTGAATATTTAAATATTTTAAACAAAGTGCAGTCACTCCAATAAGAGAATAGAAGGAGTGGTTACCCTAGTATATTACAGAATATTGTAAGGAGTGCAGGCTCATATCCATGCAGGTGCTGTCAACAAATGAACTGGGTCCTAACTGTTGCATTATTACACAAAAGATGTCATAAAGGCTTGCCTTTCTTTTGAATCTGGCATTCTTTTTAGCCACAACTGTGATAACGAAGGAATAGGAAAAATTCTTCCACTTTTTAAATTTATTTGAATATTTAAGCCAAAAATGATAATATTCCAGGTGTATTTCTCATCCCAGATATCACCATTACAGAATCACAGGATCACAGAANCTCATTAGTGTCACAGCAACTATGAGAGGCAATACGTTATTTAGACAAGCCCTGGGGCTATCCTAATTGACAGTGCTGAGCTCAAAGCCACCTTTACTCCCTGTCCAGTGGTGTTCAGCACCATTATAAAATTTATCTCTCTTGATAGACCCCTGTGAGGAAGGGACTGGCTACCCCATCTTGAAAACAGGTATAGAAATAGCAAACCATTTGACTTATGACACACAGGATATCTATATCTGAGCCAGCAACTAAATCCAGATATCTATCTTTCAGAGTGGCATATTTACTCTGAAGTCCATATTCTCCATATATTAGACATTTTTTAGAAAGATTACATAAATTAATGTTACATGGGTTAGCAANAACAGGTTGTACGGGATCACATCCAGGCAAGTTTTGAAAGTCTCCAGAAAAGGTGACTCCACAACCTCTCTGGACAGCCTGTTCCAGTGCTTTTTGACCCTCACAGTAAAGAAGTTTTTCCTGGTTCTCTTATTAATAATTACATTCTCTATGTATTATAAGACTAAAAGATCTTATCTTGCTGTGATTTCTTTTTTTCTCTACTTACACACTCAGGTTTAAAATTACTTCTAGATTCTAACCCCACTTCTAGATTTAGGGTAAAAGATGAATTTTCTTCTATTAACCTTCTTCTATGCTTTAGAAAATTGTCCTAATTTTGACCACTATTGTCTAAAAAAATTACTTATCACCAGAGAGGTATGGGTCAAAATCTTGGACTTCTGTTTTTGAAGACCTTGTTATTGCTCTGGGGTTTTTACCACACTTCTTAAGTTTGCTATAAGGTGTCAGAGCATCTTTTCTGATTTGTGACATGTTTTCCCCTAAGAAGAGATGGTTCTGTGGAGTTTTGGGAGGTGGAGTTGAGGGTGTTGTCCAAGTCTATGTTCTTACAACTGTAAGAGGGACACAGTTTGCAGATGGTTGCGTTTAAAGATCACCCTGATAAACCCCTCAGCAAGGGGTCATGCCAAGCACAGAGCAAACACCATGACAAGTGACGAAGAGCCCGGCTCCATCACTATGTCCATCCTCAGCTGACAGGAAAGGAGCTGGGCCAGGAGTGTTGAAGGGAGGGAGGGAGGGAGGGAGGGAGGGATCCATAAAACTATTAGAACTCATTGAATCTAAAACCTGGGGAATGAATGGCATTCATACCGGTGTGTTAGAAAACAAACAGTATTTAGTTCGGGCATCTAATGAAACTGCAGGTTGTAACTTCTGTTTACTTTCTGTCACCAGGCAGAATCTGCTGTATCTCAAGTTGAAAAGTTCACAAACTAAACATTATTTTAAAAGTTCAAGAACTACACAGGCATCATTATATAATGCATGTATTTAGTTTCCAGAATACACTGCAAATGTGTCTTGACATTCCTAAAAAGGCAGAAATATTTTTTAAAAGCATAGATTGAGCATTTTGTATCATTACTAAAAACAGCATTTAGTTCTTTATAAATGAGTCTTATATTTGCCTCACATCAAAACTTGAATGGAAATCACTTTTAAACTTATTTATATATAGTTCAA
>VWZY01004273.1:1235137-1276224 GCA_013399075.1 Chloroceryle aenea
ATTTATCTCTCTTGATAGACCCCTGTGAGGAAGGGACTGGCTACCCCATCTTGAAAACAGGTATAGAAATAGCAAACCATTTGACTTATGACACACAGGATATCTATATCTGAGCCAGCAACTAAATCCAGATATCTATCTTTCAGAGTGGCATATTTACTCTGAAGTCCATATTCTCCATATATTAGACATTTTTTAGAAAGATTACATAAATTAATGTTACATGGGTTAGCAACAGATTAACAGAAAGATTAAAAAAAAATCAAAAAGCAATCCTGGAGTCTTCACATTCACATTGAGCCAACTTAAATAACTACTTTGATGATAGTCTCTGAACATGAAAAGAATTCAGCTTGCATCCTAAATATAGACATGCAAAATCTACCCTCCTTTCTTTTGAGCTTTACATGAATAAGTTCTGTTTCTTAAACAAAAATTACTGATTTTGTATTTAGACTAAGTAGTCTTATTTCTAGAGAGGTCCCAGATTTCAGATGGAAAAAACAACAATAATGGAAGTAAAAAATACCAGTCAGAAAGGGGAGAAAGATTCTTACCACGTTGCAAAAGCATCACAGCTGGTCAATATGCTGGGTACACACAACTCATTTCCTCTTTAAACGGGATCTAAACAATGCCAAAGATAAAATGAAAAGTTGGGGAAAAAGAATTTCATTGTTGCCTGATGTTTTTCATAGTTTGTTTATAAACACACACTGCTGTACCTCAGAGAGGTTTTTACCTAAAAGAAAAAGCCAAATCTCATCTAGTCTTTTTCTATCAGTAGCTCACAATGTGACTATTGAGTGCTGATCCAGCCAAAAAGGACAGCTTAGTAGGCGAAAATCCATGTTTGTGTATATTAAAAGTGAAAGAAAGCAAAATCGTAACCTAAAATCATTCTTTCAAATTTAGCAGTCAGAAAGTCATGACATCCAAAACAAAGCCACTTCTATAGTTTAAGGTGATGTAAAGTCAAATCAGCTTAAGCATTTGGATGGATTTTAAAAGCTGAGTGGTGAAGGCCATCAATGTTAGAAAACTAAGCATGCAGAGAAAAAGAATAATTAAGACCTGAAAGTTCATTCTGGGTTTCCTTAAGGTTCAAAGTGCAAAGCTACTTTAAATACAGGTGCTCAAGGAGATCACAGTGATAGTCTGAATTTATAGGTGCAGACAACAATTAGTCTCTGATGGAAAATGCAGAAAACATTATAAAATTCTCTTTTGATGTAAAGCCACCATGAAGAGGCCCTGCAAGTGAAAAAATTAAATACTGAGCCTTTTGTAAAGCAAATGTGCTGTGCAAATAAGAATGTATGTGCTGTTCTTGTAAGTTATGAAAAAGAATGAACATAAGGAACATGAAATTAAGAAATAATCATAGATGCAAATATTCTTATATATTGAAATATGCCATGGTCTACATAACTGTATGGTGGAAAGGCAGATTAGATTGGTTTATATGGATTTCCATCCATTTCTCAATCTTCTTATTTCATAGCTTCTTCTATTGCAAAAATCTGTCCCACCTCCAAACTTTTGAGTCATGGAGTTCTTTTGATCCCAGACCAAGAAAAAGCCAATTGTTTTACATTAAAAAATGAGAGATCTGACCAAAACATTAAACAAACTGCTCCCATATTAGAAGGGACCATTTTGACATTTCAGAAGTGCCTTTCAAAACTTAGGAAATGAATCAAAATAAACCTCTTATTATAAAGCAGTATTAATTTAATGTCCTACAGGCACTTAAGAACTTTAACTAGAAGAAAATGCTTTTGCAAACCTCACCAGTATCAAAATATTTGAGCTAAGAATATTTAGGGTCCTGAAATGACCCCCGGTATCACTGTCTTTTTCTCATGGCTTGTTCAGAATAACCTCAAGACTGCAATCCCACTACCTCTAAATGCACGACTTTTCCTAAATAGCAACCAGTTTGGGGAAATGTCTTTTTTAGGATAACATTAATAGAACTGAGAGAAAAATCACCTAATACTCAGTTATTGTCAGTCTGGAGGACAAAGTTTCCTTTCCACCAGTATCTCACTGGTGAGGTCACTCACACCAGCATACTGGAAATCTGTTCAGATCTGCTCTCTGCCTAAAGATATGGACCTAGATCAAGCATAGGACTTGATCTCAGCAAGGCATACATCAGCAGTTAAGAGCTAAGTGAGAATTCTTGACACTGGAGCAATCAAGCACACTACTCCCAAGGGATCAAAAAACATCTTGATTTTATGATCTCTCTTTGTGACAAGTTGAAAGATTTGCTTTATGTCAGTTACAGAGAGAATTTAGCTCTCCTGATTTTTAGCTCAGTATCATGAGCATAGTTTCACTGCAGATCACAGACAGCAAAGTCCTTGAACCTATACAGCAGTTGTTGAACCTTCTCCTGAAGGCCTAGTTTTTTTTCTAGTAATAAAGGAAGCTTTGTGTTGAAGTGATATATTTTTTCCTTTGGTTCCATGCTCTACCTTCAATCACAGGTGGAAAAAGTTACTCTTGGCAGATTATCAGTTATAACAAATCCTATTAATTTGAAGATGGCTCTTGTACTAACAAGACTAAAGTAAAAAAGAGGATAATTGAGACAAAGATCAGATTAGACTGTGCAAGATGTTGAGCTTTGTACTCTAACCTTTAGGAGATTGAAACTTGAGCATCACCTACCACAACTGACATTGCCATTTCTTGGAGACTGGAAAAGAAGGGTGCGTTTTGATCTGTGTATATCACCCACTTCTGAAATAGCTTGAGCTGTGGGCTGTGTTGACAACCACAGCTATCCTGATGAACCTCTATCTTGAACACCTACAGATGGAATGAACGCCCCTTCAAAGACCCAGGGAAGAAAAAAAACACTCTGCACTGACAGAGATGTGGTTGTATGGGGATACAAACCTTGGTTTAAAACAGCAGGCAGTGCATCAGTGCTTCACATTAACTTTGGGGAAGGCTGGGTAGCCAAAATGCCCCATTTACCCCCTGGCACAGAAGCCACTCTGTGTTCAAGAGGTGTTTGTGGTTCCACTTTCTGCTGTTCATTGCAGCACTCTTTGTGAGCTTTCTAACGCTTAGTAAGAGATAACAGATTAAGCCAAGTGCAGAGATAATGAAATATAAATTAGTAGGTTTGCCAGCCTTTATCCACAGCACTGTCAGAGTGTATTATCTGGTATATCTAGTTCAGAGCAGTCAGTTAAATTTCCCCTTATCAGAAACTGAGTGTGAAGTGTGGTAATGTTGCTAAGTGCAGAACAAAAATCTCTCTTTTTTTGCATCCCATGACTGCTCCAGGCAACATTCTTGGAAACCTCTGAGTAGGAAGGAAAAGAAGACCCTGAGATATATACACTGTGACAAGCCAGGAGGCTAAGCTCCACCGGTAAACCGTCCTGTGAGCGGCAGTCGCCTGTGGCTGTGACATTACCACACTTTGCTCAGCTTCAGAAAGGGAAATTTAACTGACGACTGCTATGAACTGAAGCCACAGCCTAAACCAGATAATACACCCTGACAATACTGTCAGGCAAAAAAGGCTGTGTTCCCATTGATTTCATCGCATTGGAGACATATTACCCAGGGCTGTGTATGTTTGAGGGTATATGTGAACACTGTGGGAATATCAAAGGGAAAGACACACTGATTTGGGCAGAAACAGACCTTGCAGAGATAAATCCCCAAAGTGCACTGACTGAAATATATATTATTTGGCAAAACGGGCATGGCAAAGATATTGATTGTAATTATAACTTAATCCTCAATCTACATCTGATACACCCTGCTGGGTTTCTTTAAAGGAGAGCAAAGCAGGGAAAATAACATTTCTTGCATCTCTGGGTTGCTTCTGAAGGATTGGAAGTCCAGTTTGTTTGCATTTCCAGCAACAAACAACAATGACAGGCAAAATTCAAAAGGTTCAGAGCTAGAGTTCAGCTCAAAAATGATCCAAGCTTCTCTTAATCTCTTGGGTTTTGGATTACAGATGCTGCATAAACAGGTTTTGTGATTACAGGATAAAGGTAAATATTTACTGTTGCAATGTATATTCTCAACAAATTAAGAAGAGTTTTGAAACAAAAATCGTTCTCATACTTTAAAGCATTGTCCAGGCTCTATTTATTTGGTTTACAAGAACATTTCTCTGAAGTTGAAAGGGGTAGTTGGTATTCAGTTCCCACATTTTCACTACTGTTTATTCACCTTTTCTTGGTACTTGTCCCCTTGAAACTGTAGACCTCAATGTCTGTAGTAATATGCTACTTCTTAAATTTGTATTACTTCATTGATGTCCACATTTTCTTTAGCTGAAGAAACATAAGAAAATGTTTCATGATCCCTTTTCTCCTTGTTCTTATGAGAGCTTTACAGTATAATTGGGGAAAGAAAACTGAAAATGAATGGTTTAGAATCTAAAAGAAGCTGTTTTGTCATAAAAGTATTAAGGGATGCAGATGAGCAAGATTTACTGTTTGATGAAACACTCTTGATCTTGTACAATAGTGTTGGACTGCTGGCGTCAACTTTTACTTGAGGACTTCATTGGGAACTTCTGGGTGGCAGAGTATGAAGCTTTCTCTGTTTACAGTGATAATAACATTAAGTTCCCATCCTTCTGCAACATCTATTGCAAAATTGGAACGAGCATGTCATGAACAGCTGAGTTGCTCCTAAGTCAATCAGAAGAAGGTGACTGAGTCTTATGGCTTGTAATTTGTGCTTAGCAATGTACGTTATCCTTTGAAAAAGAAAGTGGAGGAGGAAAGTCATTAGGCAAACAAATTATTCTTTATTGCACTTTTTATAAGAGGAGTGTTTATAAAAAAAATAAAGCAGGAAAAAACAGCCTCCTGACTTCACATAAAAGATTTGACACATTTGTAATTAACTCACTCTTAATTTTACTAATGAGCTCTCTAGCTGCACGCACTGTCTCTACCTCATTTGTAAGAATCCAACAGCTCCAAACCCAGCACTCTGCAAAAGCCATAAATTAGGTTCCAAGACAGACTGATTTTTCATTTGAAATGCTTCATGCCGGTCTGCAGCTTCTAAATTAGCATGAAATAGCACCAGAGGAAACAGAGGGATTCTCCAGCATTGTACAAAGAGCTATGTGAACTTTTGAAATGCCTGAGATCTCATTACTGACAACATTTTGACCTCAGAGTTTTCATGTGCTGACCTGGAGGCTGCCTTTGGAAGTAGAAATGCAGATTCCCCATTCAGCATGACTGCATGGGTTTATCAAGCCAGATGATTTTTTCAAATGCAAAGCAACAGTATGTGGCTTCCAAAAATGAGGAAAAGTAATTAAAAATTATAGATATGAAAGCAAGATGAATAAGCAATCAGTTAGGAAAAAGGCAGACAGAATGCAGTCCTTTTTGGGGTGCTTTTGGTAAGCTTTTATGTTTTTTACTAAGCTTGTTGAATCCCATCTAGAGATCTGGGATTAAAAGATCTACAGCAGCTTAAAGTACCAAACAAAAAGCAGAGAAAGAGCAAGAGCTACTCATCTTCTGAAGATACCTCTCGTTGCTCCTGTGACCCAGTTTTATTGGGAATGCTACACAACAGCAAAAAGAAAAAACATCTGAGATAAGGTAA
Source organism: Chloroceryle aenea (assembly GCA_013399075.1). Taxonomy (NCBI): domain Eukaryota; kingdom Metazoa; phylum Chordata; class Aves; order Coraciiformes; family Cerylidae; genus Chloroceryle; species Chloroceryle aenea. Next base: position 1,240,760 of record VWZY01004273.1, read on the forward strand.
TAGAGAAAATACTAAGGAAACCTTTCCTTAGAGCTGTAAAAGAAAGCAGGTATAACATTCCAGTGCCACTGAAGCTAAAGAGAGAGTCACTGCAACCATCTCCACAATACAAAACTCTTTTAAAATTTGGACTCATTATTTTAAAAGAGACTTTTAGTCAAAGTTTGTGGAATAGTACTGTATGCTTGCTGTTTGGGTCTCAGGAAAGAATAAGTGGTTTGGAAGACCTGCCATATGAAGAATGGCTGAGAAAACTGGGTTTGTTCAGCCTTAAGAAGAGATGGTTTAGTGGAGACCTTATGACCATGTACCAGTACATAAAAGGTGGCTACCCAGAAGATGGACACTTCATTTTGACAAGGAGTCACATGGAAAAAGACAAGGGGTAATGGGTACAAGTTTCTCCTGGGGAGATTCCAGTTGGACTCTGGAAGAAAATTTTTCACTATGAGAACGATTAGATGTTGGAATAATCTCCCGAGGGAAGTGGGGGATTCTCCTACACTGGACACTTTTAAGACTCAGCTTGACAGAGTGCTGGGCCATCTCATTTAAACTATATATATATAGTTTATATCAAAAGGGTGGACTAGATGATCCTTGAGGTCCCTTTCCAACTTGGTATTCTGTGATTCTATGATTCCATGAAATGTTTCTTAGGGGTCCAGATAATTACATTTCTTTCAGAAGAGAGACTGGTGATAGGTTTTTCTGTGTCCCACTATTTAAGTGATGGCAGGTTGCACCAGCTAAAAATCTGGCCACCTAGTCATATTTTTCACCCAGTTCCTCTCCATTCAGTTGAAATGTCATGGAATAAACTCAGGAATTCCACGGGATTTGAACAAATATAGAAATGCTCAAGAAAAAAGATCAGCAAAGAACTTTCTTTGCAGAGCATGGATGGAGACTGACAGCAAAGCAACAGGTTCGTTTGGACTTGTAATTCAGTGCTGATTTTTAGCTTCTTTGCACCATGTATAAGACTTGTGAGTTCAACACTTATCACTGATCCCCGTGTTCCTTTGTGGGATTGTTCTATTGCATTGCAACAAAATAATGCTGCAAGCAATTTCTTCTCACAGTGTCATTTTCATTCCAGTTTGCTCCACACTGGAAATTAGCTGGATGGTGTTGTTTAAACTGTTTTTAAAATACATAGTGTAAAAACCTCACCTTCAGACTCTGCAAGACTTCCCTAACTAACTATGACTGAATGGAAATTTCTGCTGCTCTGATTAAACTTATATGTAGAGGTGAATAAAATATAAAAGAGGTCTTGGGCATCATCTTTTATTTAGTGTCTTGTCCGATAAGTATGATCATACTTTTAAGGATCACAGTATATTTTTAGACACCTTGTAAAGCACTCAAGCTTTTGCTTAGAGTACTAAGAGTGTATGGTTTAATAAGCCAGTTGACAGAACATTAGTGACATCAAAGCAATGGAAAAAACTCTGTTTGCTTGCTCTTCCTTTCATCTGACTTTACAGTGCAATCAACAAGATTAGGAGAGAAAAACACACATGCAAACCAGGAGCAGATGATGAATACTATGTGATGAACCATTTGAAAATAATGTGTTTTTTTCAGGAAAACAAGATATTCTTCTTCTAAATGCACATAAGATTTTATGTAAGCTCACTGTTTCTATCTGCTTGTATGTTGCAGTTTGTCATGGGGTTTCTTGGAGATATCACATCTGATGCCATCTGGGTATTGTGTAGACAGTAAAATTACATGATGTTTCTCCTCCTCTCTGCTCTTAACCCCCAGTTTGTCAGGGTTGCTCTTGAAAAGAGACAATAGTCAGATTTCAACATCTACAGTCAGAGATAGTAGGTAGTTATATACATCAGGTCACATCTGACATACACAACATACGTGGAACACATCTTACCCAGCTTAAAATGTCTGCAGAGCTGGTCTTTTACAGTACCCAGCAGAGCCAACAGAGAGGAATGGGCACTTCTAACAAGTAATTAATCTGACCTCTCAGATATTTCTTTGGAATTGGTGTTTATTTTCCTCTCTTTTTCTCATTATCCTTTCTTTCTACAGGGAGTTTAGAGCATGTGGTTATAGGTATCTGCATTGTACATGATGAATTTTAGATTATACAAATTTGGTTACCTTTCTACATGTGCTATTCTTGAATTCTCAGAACCTTTCACATAAGTGATTGTCCTCAGAACCGTCTTGTATTAGATGACAACATGATACTCTCTTCATTGGATTTTTCATGCATCAGAGCAGATCATGTAATACAAAGAGATCTCCAAGCTAATTGCAAGAAAATCACAACTGGCAAGCCCCAAACCACATCTGAGTGTAGAAAGATTGAAATATCATCCACTTCTCATATTACCACCTCCTACTGGCTGCCTAAAATGACTCATTAAAGAGGAAGATTGGCTGTCAGAACATCAGTGGGAATATGAATTCAGCAAAAAGACTATGTGTTAGCTAATCTTGCCAGTCACTTCAGTGATAATCAAGTTATGAAATACCTTTCAGAGATGCAATTTTGTATCTTCACCCTTTGGTTCTGCAAAAGGATGGGGAGAACAATTATCTCTTTCATCATCAAAATCCACGTATTATAGTTGAAGTTATAACACAGGAATGATATACAAATGTTCCCATAAATACCTAAATTCCAGATGCCTCAGGTTCCAGATATCAACCATTTAGTGTTATTCCTCTCAACAGCAGTACTGTTACCAGTATTTGCCTTCACCTTGGACTGGCAAAAACTTGACTTAAATTGTTATATTTTGAGTAAACTATAACGTACCCTCTGCTCATTAGCAAATGATCATTAGGGCTTCATCTGTGGGTCCCGAGGCCTGTTGTTAATGGGAGAACAATATCGTTGGAAAAGAGAGCCTTTCCTGTTTACACATTGTGTATCATCTCTGCTTCTTTCAATGCTTTGCACAAAGTGATAGAACAGCAGGATTTCCTAATTCACTGGTAAGCCAAGTGCTCGTATCTGTTACTTTCCATATAAAACACTTAGAATACGCTCATCTGCGAATGTAAAGCCAAAGCTGAACAGTGAATTCTCCTTAAGGCCTGATTTTCCAGGCAGTTTTTTGCCTATGGAGATGTTTCAGCATTAATTTTGATCATATTCTCTTTCACACCCTCTATCTAAGGTACTAAAAAGGGAATTCACAGGAATTCGTAAGGTGCCATAAGCAATGTTCTCAGAAGTGCAAAAGAAATGAATACGATAATAGCTTTCAAACTAAGTTCTCCTCAATGTGTTTAGTTCACTGGGTGTTAAAGAACATTTAGTAACAGTTTAAACGAGTCAAATGAGGATGCAATCAGAATTCATCAGGTAAGTCACTATCCAAACTCAATGTTATACCCTCTTTGTGTGTGCTCTAAAGGTTTCTCTCCCCTCTTGACCTGTTCAGATGAAAGCTGGCTGGCTTCTTTAAAGCACATTTTTCAGGGACATTTATCAGAGCACTGGAAAAGTTGGGATTGATGCTTTTTCTTTCCCACCACCCCCCCTTTTTTTTTTCTTTCTTTTTCTTTTTTAAGCTTACTGCTTAATATCTCAGCCCACTTTGCATAATGGGAGTTGTCAGGCTTCTGCTGGAAGTTTCTTTCATAGCAGGGGCAGCATATTGGGCATGTCCACTGTTGGAAGTGCTTTTCAAATCAGGTAGATCCTATACTTTCTGGCAATAAGAGGTTGTTCCCGTACAGAGTTGGATTACAGTACTTATTGCACATCTTTTTACTTCCAGGTGGTTCTGAACAGATCTTTATGGTCAGTTGTAGGGAATGGTAGCATCTGGCTGCAAATTTGCACTTGTTTCACCACTGACTCTTGATATATCAGCCTTGTATGGAAAATTCCCTTACAATTTCATTGAAATTTAAAAAGAGCTAGAAATTAAATGCTTCAAATTGAAAATGAATTATTTTTCCTTCCATAGGATTTCATATAATCTTCCACAGGAGCCTGTTGCCTGCGCTGCTGTGTATCTTTTCAGAGTGACTTCTATTAAATTCCTAGTTAGAACATTTGCAACTGTGGATTATTTTCGTTTTATTCCTACTTAATGCCTAAAGACTGTTGCAAAGAGAAACAGTTGGTGTCTGGACTGACTTACAAAGATGCAGGTATCTCAAGAACCTATTAATTTAAGGCTAGAGACATTACTGTATTATAATATAATATTGATAAGTATCTCCAATAGTAACTAACATGACAAACTTACTGGTTTGTTTAATTTACTCGAATATGGTGCAGAAATGTATTTTATAAATGTATTTATTTGATTATGTTACCAACAAACAGACCAGGAAAGGAAAGAAGAATGGCAAAATGTGGGATAAGTAAATGTAAGGAGAATGAAGGGATGATGCTGCAGCCCTAATTTCTTTTTCTTTCACATGCTAGAGGTTTCACCTGACACGTGCTCATGCAACAGGGCATTCTATGGCTGAGAGAGCCTTCTGAAGCCATATGAGGTAGCCTGTTCTTCCCTGTTGTTACAGTAGAGCAATCTCTCTCCTAACCTGTGACCTCATGCACTGATCAATGATCTGCAGACAGGGCTAACAGGATATATGAGGTCTTTGAGCATGATAGCTTTTGAGGTCCTGTGTTGCCATTACATATGATACTGAACAAGCTATGGTGGAGTATGAGGTGGGACCTTCAGACAGGACCTTCTTAGTCAGGAAATAAGTTACAAGAATGAGACTTGATGCATATGAAAATATCTCAAACTGCTGGGATGCATAGAAGCTCATCACTACAAGAAAACTGACAAGCAATAAATAAACTGTCAGAAGAAATGTGTTTTGATTATTTAAGGTAAGGAAGGATATTAAACTTTGAGAAGGCTGATGGCATGGGGAGGTGGCATTAATTCATGACACAGGCAGTCTTAGAAGACATAATTTGAAATATTTGTGTAAAGTAGGAGCTACTGTGTCAGTTATGAAGGGAACACAACTGCAACACTGCAGGATATGAAAAAAAAACAATGCAAACCTGCAATGTGCAAAATCCAGGAAACACAAGGAACGAGACAGAAAGTATTACAGGAAGAAATGTAATGCCTTCACTTGGGAACATGTTCTCAGAACTGACTATCTCCATCATCAAGCATAATGTTTTGCTGTTCTGGGTAACCACATTATTCTACAATATGTGAGAGCACAAACCGATCAAATTTTATCTTAAAAGCTTAACATCTAGACTAGAAAGTATTTTTATGCATTTTGTTGCAAATTTCAGTCAGAGCAGGAGGAAGACTGGCTGGACTTGATAATCTCAGAGGTTTTTCCCATCCTCAATAATAAAAATAATTCTGTGAAGAACTGATGGTAGAATCCTATATGTGATCTTTCCCACTCACTTGTGCTGTTAGGTACTTTTTTTTTTTTGCCTGATGTTGTTCTGGGACCATAACTCTTTAGCCACATTTATTTAAAGTAAACTGAATAGCTGAAAGGGCCTCCCTGATTTTAAGGTCACCTGGCACAGTCTGGCCCCATTCATGTCTTGAAACTCTCCTGCTTCCCCATATACATTGGCTGCAGGTAAAATCTGTTGTGGATGGTCCATAAACCATACCAACTCTGTGAACAGAAATTTCATTTCATTTTGGTGTTGGCCAAAAAACATGCACTGCCCCAACAGTATGGGTTATTGAATTCCATGTGCTTGTCTCCTGAAACAGGTAAGTTTGCTTATATTGTTGTAGTCCTGATTTCCTGGACAATCTTCTTTTGATTAACATCATACTGATTGAACCATTCACTTAATCTATTCTTCTACTCAGAGGGGACTGTGGGTTTCTCTGTCTGTCAAGTTATTGAGTAATATCAGCTCTTCTGGTGATTCAAAACAGGGAGACTTCCACAGAAATTTCTGGAGGGGAATGAAGGTGTGTGAGGTACCAAACCAGGAAGCAGATCTAGCATGATAGATTTGCTCAACTTTCACCTCCAGAGGTTTTCAGATTCAAGCAGTCTTTCACCAGAAACTTACAGGTATTAATTGAATAACAACTTAGGCTCTTCACTTTGATGGGTTTAATTGCTGAGCTTAATATTTCAGCTGTGAAATTTCCTAAGGTGTACTGTGGATATCAGTCAAAGATTTAAAAAGAACCACACAATTCTGATAATAATTTATGAACAAAACTTACTGTACTTTTGCTCTTGTGAGTTTCAGAGCCACCCAGCTACACAAATACTCCTTTATTTCAGTTGTAATTTTGAAAGCTCTTCTTCAATCACTCTTATTTTACAAAGAAAAGCACTCTGGTTTTATTGGTTAGGCTTAGCTACAAGAACACAGAATTTAAAGCAATTTAGTCTTTGGTACTTTCTGGTAACCCAGGGGATACACTAAAAAATTATTCATTTACTTATATAAATATATATAGCTTCACATCTATTCAGCCATTTCATTACCTTGGAAAAGGGTGAATGCAGTCTGTCTTACATACTAGGTAGTGACTGACATTTTACTCCCAAATCGTACCAAGAGTGTTTGTACAGATATGGGGATTCAGATGAAAATACAAGTATAAAAAATCAACAATATAGAATTGTTCTCTTTAGTTAAATATCACCTTCTCTTTCTCCTGCTTCCAGCTGTTTAAATCAACACTGAAAACTGCACTTGGAACATTGCCAGATGACTCTGATGATCAAACACCAGAATTAAAGTGAAAAATAAAGAAGAGATAATTAAGCAAAAAGCTTCCAAACCCCAGAAAGTAAAAATATTTACCTTTGGCAAAATAATAAGTGATTCCACACGTCATTTTAAAGTCTGCAACATATTTAAACCCTGACCAGACAAATATTTATATTCTTGTTCAGCTTTAGTTAATTTTGATGGTAAAGACACATGTGTGTGTGCTTATTTCTCTATCAAAGTCACTAGTAATGTGAATATATTAGGTAATGTATTGAGCTATACCTTATAATATGTAATTCTAACAAAATTAATTTAAAAATGTTTTAACAGTTCCTCATTCTGCTCCTGATTATGTAAGAAGACTAAATTGTTAGCTTCAATTTATGAGAGGATTAATTCGTTTCTTCCAATTATTTTTTAATTTATTGAAATTATACATTACATAATAACAAATGGTTCCCCTAAAATATTTTTTTCTTAATCCCCATATCATCCTAAACAGGATCAGTTTTTGTAAACAATGTATTTGAAGTGAAATTATCATCCTATATGTTTAACAGAAAAATACAGACAGGTGTTTAAAGTGTTTCTAATTTCTTTCATAGAAAGGGATCCTATAGGTCCAGGCATTGGCAAAACTCCTTTTGAATTTTGCTTTGTGAGGTTTTTTATTATTTAACTACTTTTAGAACAGCACTTCATTTTGAGAGGCTGTAGTATTCCAGTGCATATCTTGTTTTCTGATGCTGGGTTAGATGTCTAGCCAGGAGTGGGAGCAAGGATTCCTCTGGAGAAACTCAGCCTCTCCTGGGACTCAGGCAAGACCTGATGAACTGTGAGATACCTGATGAGCTGTGGATGACTTCTGATCCCTTCCCAGTACAAAACTGTCCCTTCTCCCCTATACCTTCTCCTTCTCTGTCTTTCTTTATTCCCCTTCTTTTTCCTTTTTTAGAGATTCTCTTCCAGTTGCCAGCATGTTTCTGTAACTGAGTGATCATAAAAAGAAAACTAATAAGTCCACACTTAACCACACTTAACATGCATGGATATTGCAAACAGGTATTATACAGTGTGACTGATTTATTTATATAGGACTATTGATTTCCTCCTTCTCTCTGTGAACCAGAAGGTGGCATCTGATTACTGGCTTGTAAATTTGCATGTCTTCTACCTTCACTGCATCGGTCAACTTAAGTTATTTCCTCTTTTACATTTCTATCAACATGAACAGAAACAAAAAAAAAATTGCCCAGCTGTCTACATTCTTCAATGAAACACATATACTTATGTACAGTATGGTTAATCAATTCCATTTATGATAGCAATATTTAACCTTGTATTGAACCATTTTGTTTTCAGGATCGGAAGTCACGCTGCATTTATTGATAGGTTCAGCAACACAGTCCAGGAGCTTGACATTATTATTCCCATTCTCCAGACTGGAAAATGAAAGCAAAAGAGAGGCCAAGGCCTCCTTCAGAGGCAGACATGAATGTTGTGACATAACATGTAATGCTTAAATTTCCTTTCTCTTACTCATGGACCTTCACCTACAGGATCAGTCAAACCAGGCGGTCTATTTTATAACATCATGAACTATGTAGATTCCTCTGGGTCAGTTCCTCAAGTGTCTGACACTGGTTTCTATGTTATTCAGACCTCAGTAAGCAATTAGTATTTGGGATTCAATTCATTCTGATGAAGATGAGAAAGCATTCTGTGTCCTCAGCATAGCTGATGCACAAATGAGATGAGGTGTTTATCTCAACCTGTAAATATTTTGATATTTATAACCAAACAGGTCATGCTGTTAACCCCAAAAATGTCTGGTTCAATACCATTTGTGCTGAGTAAAAGATAGCTCTCACACAAAATTGTAATAATATCAGAGAGGGGATTTTTGTGAGAGTAAAAATATAAAATGTTCACTTTTTTATGAGGAGAAAGAGCTGGGAAGAGATGTAAAGAGAGCTCTCAGTGTAGTCTGCTGGGTTGCTAGTGCAATGGCTGACACGTCCTACCTTTTCAATAGTTTTGAAGGAGCTGTATCTTGTTGATTGCTAATCGCCAGGATTCAGATGCTTGGAACTTCCTGGCCACAACCATCAGAGGCTGTTTGCTATCACATGGCCCTTTCCCTGCCAGGAACTGTTGCTGTAGTTTTTACAAACCACAAGAACTGCTTGCACAGCTTGAGACAAACTGTACTCTGGACAGCTGGAAATACTAATAAATGACACATAGACACTCTGGTTTCTCATTAATCTTGAGCCATAAAAAAATAAATTAGAAAGTGCATGGAAAGCTGAACAAAGACCAAGAGTTTCATGAGTAAGCCAAAAGACCAACCTTCATCTCCAGGGAAGGAGAAGGAATTACTCGTGCAGGTTGAGAATCTGAGTATTGCAAGGTGACAGGAACATGGTGAAACAGCAGTCAGAACTGGAAGATGGGAACTGACAGGAGAGAGCTGTTCAAAATCAAAAAGAATATAGTTAAAGGTGATGGGATACTGATTTATTTAATGCAACAGTAAAGAAACAAGAAGGAATATCTTGGGTGAGAGGGAAGCTGTCTGGGTCAAAATCACACAGGGGAAGAAAGATGAAAGTGTTATTGGTGTAGCAATTCTTGAAGTCCCTTACAGATTGCCAAGAGGAGATATGTGAATACAGAGAGAGGTTTTTGTGATTTTTTCAAATACGTTGTGTTTTATATAAACATATATATGCATATACTTACAGATATAAATAAATATACATATTTTACATTGAAATATGGTTCTAGATTATACAATCCATACATTCCCAAGATTAAAGTGTTATTATGAACTAAATCATTATGAAGAGTTCCTAACTCTCAAATGAAAGCTGAAGAACAAAAAAATATTACCAATAAGATCTAGTTGCTCCTTTAGAGCTGGCACATTTCTCTGACAAATTCAGTGAGCAAACATGTAGCAGATGAGGTTTGGACTCAGTTTTGCCAAATAATGAGGTTTCTAAAGAAAGCAGATCCATTAGGAATGATATGTACATCTGATCAACGAGGACTCAATGAACCTGGGTGGTGTTTGAAGTAAACAATCTGTTCACCTTCTCGTCTTTGTGTTCATCCCATCTTTACAGCTTACTCCACTTTTTCCTTACTTCATGTGAATATTTTTACATAGCTTTAATTTCTTCTACAGTTGTTACTGGGCTCGATTTTAGAAATCAGGATTTTATTTTCTACGAGACATCCTTTGACACAGGCCAACATCTTCTACATCAATTTGTATTTTTTGTATTTTTTTCTTCTCTCTGATTCTGATGAATACTTGGGAATGGGGGAGAGATAAGGAAGATATGCCTTGAAACATAAGATCGAACTGCTTTTCTAGGCAAAGAAGGCTCCATGGATAGAAATGGTCCATTAAAAGTTGAGTAAAATAGAAAGTTTTAGTCATCAAAAGAGTGATGAATAACCTTCGAAAAGGAGAATTAGGGCAGAAATTACTCTTAGGTCTCTGGATTAATTTTATTGTTCTTATCAAAATTATTTTTGGATATCAGTGATTATAGTAATAGAAAAAAAAACCAAACTAGTAATTCAGAAGGACTTTTCTCTCCTGAATTTTTTTTAAAAAAAAAAGGAGCAGAAAGCATGAGATTCATCTTCTATCATGTCAGATGTCTTCAGAACAAACATCTGCAAATAAAACCATTATCAGTCTTCCTTCACAGTCAACGGGGAGACAAATGGCCAGCTGGGGGTTTGATGTCACCTCTCATTTAGAAATCAAATTTTTGAAGAAATTCACTATTTAGGAATGGAAGATCTACAACTAGCTTAGACATAGGTCTCTGTGTCTGGGTTTAGTATTCAAAGATACAAGACTGTAAACTAGAGAAATGAGTCTTCTTATGGAATACAAAATAGCTGCTGCCACTTTGCTGTTTAAAAAAGAAAGTGCGTGGATATGTGTATATAGAAATATCTCTATGTGCACAGATATGTGTGTACAGCTTCTGCAAATGAATCCAAAAGGGAAAAATACATATGAGCATGTAACTACATTGTTATATCCTTTCCACCTTCTTACACTGAAGTGTTACACAAAGCTTAAAAAAGAGGAAGGTAACAATTTTGTTCTAGTGTGCAGAACACCTGGCTCCTCCTCTGATTGTTGCTATCAAAAAACAAGAGGAAAGGTAAATGAGTTAACTGATATCTAATTGTCTTTCTATGGCTGGTTTGACAGAATAAAACACCAGAACCTTCTGGAAGTCATTAAAGGTATTAATAAAATGAATTTGCTGTGCACTTTTATTGCTGATCATAGCACAGAGCACATGAGCACACAGCACACCTAAACTTTATATTATTAAGGGCCATGAAGTTCTCTTATATTTCACCTGTTTGCTTTTGACCTCAGTGAAAAAAAAAAAAAAAAAAAAAGAGGGCAAATTGAAAAATTGGTTCAATCACATAAATGAGTAAAGAATGAAATCACTAGGCCCTTTTCTCAACAGTTTGCAAAGCTTGGGCCAAACTTACCTCTGATGTAAGTTTAGTAAGGCAAATCACAATAAGGAATTGGGATCTGTGACTTTTATCTTTTGCCATGATATTAACCTTTTTACATTGTTTGGCAGGTAGAGCTTAACCACAGTAACAAGAAATAAGCATAAATTCTCTGCTTTTTTTATGATAAATACAAACAGATTTCAATTTTAGTGTAGATTAACAGGTTTTTTGAGTCATCTGAAGCACTGGAATGAACTTACTGGAATAGATATACAAATTCCTGCAGCCTTTGCCCAGTCACTTGCCATCCAGTAAGTACCCACCTTTAATAGAGGAGCTTCTGCTTAGAGATTTTCTCAGAACAACAGAGGAGCATGTGTATTTGGATGGGTACATGATTGTACCAGCTGAGGAAAGAAGCAAAGCTTTTCTATCCAGAAAAAAATCCAGCCTAATAGTGGAAGTTAAACCTTCTCCTTTAAAACATTTCCATACTGTGAGCCTTTTATGGCTGCAAATAGATTAAAGGGGGTGTTTAAAGGTATAGCATTAAATGAGTACAAATAACTGTTTTACGTAAGTTGCCTGGGGTACATCAGTAGCCTTCTAAATGATCAAAAGGTATAGCTGGAGGCAAGGTCCAAAACCACCTGCTTATATAAAAGACTTTTATATGAGGTAGCTGATATCATACATTTACATTGATCTTCCTTTAAACACTGTAATGAAATCAGCATCAAAATTATGTTAAAATAATGTTATATCTACCTTAAAGAGATGGGAGCAGGAAAAGTACATCTCCACCCTTGAATTGCCCCATGTGCAACTGCACTGGGATCATGTATTACACCTGGATCTGTCAGAGGGTCATCAGGGCTAAGCTGTCTTAAGCTTTTTTAAACTGATTTTGACATTGATTTAGCAAAGCTCTGAGGAACATTGCTCACTTTAAGCACGTGAGCAGTTCCACTCAGCTCTACAGAGGACTTCAGCCCACCCTTAGCACACTGTTGAACTGGGTTAGGTCTAGGCACGAGTACGGATGTTTTGCTGAGTAAGACCCAGATCTGACAGAAACACGTTGCCATTATTAGTTTGCTGGACTAGGGTATTTTCAAGTGGAATTAAGAAGAAAGGTTCATTTAGAAACATCTGACGTTTTTTCTGAGTGTGGTACTTCCAAACAAATCACACAATCATATCGAGTACTTCACAGTTCTGCATCTCTTAATAATGCAAGAAGCTGCAGTTTTCTAAGGGAAGGTACATCACATGAACATCCACAGCATTATGACTCTCTGTGTATTGCTCACATTTTCTCAAGCTTTACCTTCTGAATCAGTTCAACATATGTTGATATTTTAATGTGCAGACACCTAAGCAAAGGTGATCCTTGAAAGAATGATTAGTATTTATACAATTAGTACCAAAAAATACTTCACAAGCAAGGTAAATATTGTGATATAACAGTAACAGTCTGTCAAATGGCTATTTGCACCCACTCCTGCTTTCATAAACAGATACTATCAGTAAAGCACAAGTACAAAGCATGATTGTGACTAAAAGTGAATCAGAAAAGGGAGAAAATAAAATCTGAAGTTGGAATAATTTATTTTCCTTGAGTCCTATGCAATTTGGGTGTGACTGACTATCATGGAAGCATCCACATGAGATCAAGGTAGGAAAGATGAATTACATCTCATGAGGCCACTGCTGGCAAACCCAGGACTATCTTTCTGTTGCTTGTCTAGCAAGACAAGTTTCAAACCAGCAACTGACTCTAAGTGCTTATGATATGGCTTCCTTAAGTAGTACTTTAATAAAACCACATCCCTAACTCATAATTTGTAGAATTATGGGCAAATCTGTGCCTAGAAAGCAAGTAGCCAGATATTTTTTCTTACAGTGTTTCTGAGAAGGCAATGTAAATGATGTTTTATTTCCTCCTGTCAAGTAAAATATTTAATTCCATTTTAAGAGGGGAAAAAAAAAAAAAGGTAAAAGAAACTAAGGTCCTAAAAAGAAACACAAAAACCTGAAAGGACATTGATCAGTTCCTTCTCCCCCATCATGAATGCAAGCACAATAGAAAGCTTTTCAAGTGCCCTTATTGTCAGGATACTGACCTTGTTTAAGAAAGAAAATGACATCTTTGTGTTCTGCATTTATTCCCTGAGTAACTTCCATCTGAAAACAATAGGGAAAGGGAAAAAAAAAAAGCTTTTTTTGAGAATTGTAATACTTAGATCATATTACTTATAAAAAGATGGAAGATCCCACAATTATGTGCTTTACTTTTAAAGAGAAAAGTGTTTACAAAGTCTAGGGGAAAAAAAAAAAAAAAAAAGAACCCACAGCCAACCTCAGGCTCAGGGTTTAAAAGCCTTTTCAAGATATCATTTTTCTCTCCAAGGTGCTGAGCTGGCGTCGATAAAAGACCTCTCTTTGAGAATAAAATGCAAAAAGTCAAAACAGTTTTCCATTATAGAGGAAGTGGTTCAGTGTGTTTGCCACCATTTCAATGAGTTCATCCTGCCTCTAGATAGTCAATATAGGAACACCAACTATATATGAAAAAGATGAAAATTAAAAAAAAAAAATTGTTATGTGTGCTAGTACATAAAGACTTGAGAAAGGTCAGCTAAAAGACACCAAGATAAAGTCTGTGAGGCAATGATGTGGAGATATTTGGAGAGCAAGAAACCAAAGGCAAGCTGGAGATGCCTATGGACAGCATTGCTGGCTGAATGGGGTGAATGGTGAATGGTGAAGGATACAAACCTGGCCTGTAATTTTTCTTCCATGGCCACAGGTCAGTGAGGCTGAGCTGGTACAGAATGTGACATAACCTGCAGGGAAAAGGGCCTGAACAGGTCATTTTGCTAATGAAACTGAGGGGAATTCATCTATGTCTATCTTCTTAAGTTTAAGCCAGCTTTGAATCTCAGCTCATCTCCAGTCTCTGCACTAACAAGAGAACGGGCACTGAGCACAGATATGGCCTGAGCGGTGCAGCCACCTGGTTTCTTAGGAAAGGCCAGGGACACATTGAAGCAGTTGGTGCACCATGACACAACATTGCATCTAGTTGGACTAGATGATCATTTTATGCCCCTTCCAAATAAACTGTTCTATTCTATTTAAATCAATTTTATTCTATTCTGGTTTATGATATTGATAGAATCATAGAATCATTCTGGTTGAAAGAGACCTCTAAGATCAAGTCCAACTGTTAACCCAGAACACCCAGGGCACCACTAAACCATATCATTAAGTCTCACATCTACACATCTTTTAAACACCTACAGGGATGGGGACTCTGTCACTTCCCTAGACAGCCTGTTCCAGGGCCTGAGCAGTTATTGGAGCAGGCATCTTCTAAGCATTTTTCTAATTGCCAAAATCTTAATTCAGAGGTTTGGCTAGAAACATGTGGTATACGTGATGGGACATACAAAAGGCAAAAAGAAATATAAAAAGATCAGGCACTAAGATAATTTCATTCTCTCAGAAAATTAATTTAGTTTAATAAAGGTACACAAATACATATCAATCCCCAATGGCCCTTTCCTAGACACTAGCAAAGCAAATTCTTTCTAAGCATCTTGTAGTTTTTAGGAAATGTCTGCAAGGGATGCATCTGTTTCTAATTCACCATCATATTTCTATAAAGATGAGTAAGATTAAAATAGAGTGCAACTCTTTAAAACTCAGGGATAAATTAAAAGAGCCTGGATGAAAAGCTCCCTTATAACAAAATGGAAGGAGACAGGGAGCACAGTGTTTCTTTGAAGTATGTGTCCTGATGGAGAGACCACTTTGTGTAGGAGAATGAATTTTCAAGTCCTGAATCTCCAGTTACTCCTTACCGTGAGGCACGCAAACTGGAATAACAGCAGTGGAGATGGTCTCGTGAAGAATGTTGAGCCAGCAAATGTCATTTATCATCTTTCTGCCAACAAATGCTGAATTCACCATCTCCCTTTGTGATATAGGATATAGGAGACCAAAGTAAATACCTGTTGTCAACACCTGGAACTAAAAAGACCACCTGCCAAGATTGATTGGCATGACTCGCCTTTAACAAAAGCTGCCTTAAAAAGACTACAGGACAGAGACAGGCAGGCAGAGTTCAGAAGAAACTTAAATAGCACCACATGATCCTCACCACAGCTTTATCTGAATCCTACTCAAAGCCACCTCACCTTGCTTTTTAATTCACAAGTTACTGATGTCTTCAGAAGTGGAAAAAGAAAGGAAGAGAAGAAAGGAAATAGTTTTCCTTCTGATTTCTCCAAGAATAATACACTCTCTATTTGGCTTATGGGCAATGATAGCTGTAATTTCAGAATCATGATTTAGTTCTATTGTCTGGCCAAACATTGTTACACATTTCACACAAATATGGGCTGGGTTGAAGAGTACAATGTCTAGTAACATACATTGTATTTAGCAGTCGGACAGACTTGCAGAGGTCTTGTCCTTAACTAGATTTTTTGCCCCAAACATGAGGATGTTCTAGCCAAAAGAAATACATCTGGAGATTGTGTCTTTCAACAGGAATGTGGCTACTGGTTCTCTTGTCCTATATTTTATTGTCTTCAGGAGAGTAAGTTAACAAGGTAACTTGCAGCCTGATATCACCCATGTCCCACTAAGACCTTTCTCCCACGACTTCCAGCTCTTGACCCTGCTGCATGCCGTTTGAAATCTGCTAATAACATATCTTTGACACTCATGCCACAGCTTGCTGAACCCTGAAATATGATTAAATCCATATATGGCAGTAAGTGGATCAAGTACATCATATTCAGTGTCCTACTGGATGCAACCTGGCATTATCTGTATTATCTGCATTTCTGAAAACTGCTGCCATTTAATAATAGTAGCTATTTTTACATTCCTAACCCTGATACAAGTAATGAAGTAAAGGGTTTGTGCGTCTGTATTACTGGTGTGTCTGGGATTACTGAAACTGAAAAGACCAGGAGCTATGGATAAAGTGAAAAGTTTTTGATAAACATTCTCATAAGGTCAAGTTGTTGGATAAGTGATATGCTAATATGGAAAGATGCATCTACAGATGACCATCTTACTGTCTACTGACTACTGAAAACCACAGTGATGAGATTCTTCAGTCTTTATCTAAATGTTACAAAATAAACTTGTGGATCTCAGTAAACAAGTCCAGGAAGTAAGATATAGATGTTGGTGCTCTAGAACTTCCTTGTGATAGTATCACAAGAGCACACAACTACCAGCCATCCTAAAGCGTCCAGTGCCTATCCTTACTTAAGTGGAAAGGGAAACAAGCTGACAAGAAGAAGGAAAAAGATGAGATCTCTTCTTGCAGAAGTGTGGTGTGGTCTTCTGTTTGGTTTGTTAAGATTAAACAATTATAAATGGATCTGTAATCTGCTGGCCCTTGATTTGTTAATTTAAATTGAGTCATAGGATGATATGTCATGAATTGTAATAACCAAAAGTGTAGCTGAGGAAGCACTACTATTAAAACTGTTTTTAATAAGGTTTCAAAGAAATTATATCTCAGTTTCCTTAATTTACTGATTTAATGCTTCTTTCAGTGTTTATCCTACCAAGGCTGTGTCTGACCTAGAGAACCTGACCCAAAGCTCTCTGATGTCAATGGAAACTTCCCATTGAGAGAAGCAGGAATACAAAATATTTCTTTTGCAAAAGACGCTGCATAGAAAGATGATCACTGTATGTTTGTTTAGCTGCATTATAAGTAGTTGGGAAAAAATTAAAACTAAAAATAAAACAACAGTTAAATAATGAGTGAAGAGAAAGAATTTCCCAATGAATACTGATGTCCCCCTTTGAGGTATAAATGTCTACTAATTACTGTGACATCTATTCCCTGATTTTTATATTATCTGGAGCATGTCATGTAATCTTATGTGTCATTTAGATGCCATTAGGGCCTTACTTCAGTGTTGCAACCTAAGGAAAGGTGGATTTTGGCCCTTACAGTTTCCACATTCAGTTATAATTTTCTCGTGCTATAGATAGATCTCTACATGTTTTCTAAAGTACCACTGCCAAGACTGGCAAGATTTATGGGACCATAAGGAGAGAAGACACAGATGCAAGTTTAGGTATTTGACTGGATGCTTTGATTTCTTCCTTTTGCAATGTATATGGTTTGTAGAGTACAACTACCTAATACTAAAGAAACATAATGTTTTTGATACCTTCCATCTGTCTCAGAAATACCTACATCATAAGTATGGACATTTCCTACCTGACTAGAAAAGAAAACCAAAAGGATTTTAGCTGTTCATTTCCACACCCTAATCCCTGGGTCAAACACCCAATCTCACAGGTGAAATACTAAGAATGAATGCAGCCTTTGCATCCCAAAGCTGTTTGGCTTACAAAGTTTTTTGGTATACAGATTATTCTGTTAGTACCTTTCAGTGCTACTAAGGGGAATGTTATTAATATAACCAGGACAGGAAACTGATATCCATATATGCTATTATTTTACAGGAATTCTGCCTGTTTTCTCCTAGTCTATACAGTATTTTCCTCTTTGAAACAATTTGAATTTACAAGCAAATACTTTCAGTGTTTTTGATCAGGAGATTTATTTTTTATATCAAATCCTAAGATTATATTGGCAAGCTTATAGTATCTAGCAACCATTTCTATTATTATTCTTTTTTTGTACTTACATCCAGAACTGAGAAATACACTGAACACCAATGGATATGTTTTATGGATTTCCACAAAAAAAAGGAAGAGAGAAAAGAAAAAAAAACCCATAAGATAGAGCCCCTGCAAAAGCAATGAAAACATTTTCCTTTCAAAGCTTTTATTTGGTTGCTAGGAAAATATTTATGAAATGCAGTTTAATGCATTTGCTGAAAATTAACACTGAGATGCATTTGCAGCTAATTAACCTATTCTCAAAGAAAGCAATTGGGAAATGCTTGATTAATGTTTAAGGCATAAGATACACACAAAAATGTAGGCAAAACTTCATCATGGCACCCAGGAGACCACTGTGTGACACAATCTAGAGTCTGTGTGTAGCTCACTCTCCACAGGAACTAATTTTGAAGCGCCAGAATGCTGTGAATTGTCTGTAAAACACTGTAGAAGAAACTCAGCATAGAACAGAAGGCATGCTTTCCTTAGGAAGAATGCTGATAAAATTTTAATGAAGTAACATGTTGTCATGGGGATTTGTTGCTATTCATTAATTCATTGTGCTTTTCCCCTATAGTTTTGCTGAAGTTGAGTGACAAATTGTCAAGCAGCGGTCTTAGAGGTTTAAAGTTTCTCATTGATAATCTAACTTTCCTGCAAATTGTTTTAAAGGCTCCAATGTTTATGAAATAAGCCTTCTGAGGCATTAGAGGGTTAGACTCAGTGGTGTGGGGAGAGTCAGGGGATGGGCTGTATTTACCATCTTCCCTCAACCACCTCACTAGCAGTCTGACTGTAATATCCACTTCCCAGACACAACCCCTAACATGTCTGAATATCTTCAGACACGCTCCTGTTATCAGCATGCCCGTCTTTTAAAGAACAAAGCAACTGTCCTGAAAAATGTATGCCCTGGCCCACTGAGGGTGGGATGAAGAGAATGGCCTGAAGTCTGGGATGGGTATTGCTGCTCCCCAGGTCACTGGTAAAAAATAAGCTTCTCTTGTGATCTGAGCACTTGGGTGTGAGATCTGTGGTGATTCTGCTGCAGTTTGTTTGCAGAGGGGAATTATCAAAACGACTCCCATCATGTTGGAGAGTGGATATGGGAATCTACATTTACAAGAACCACATACATAAACCAGCCAGAACAGGTTTTCTTGACTGACATTTCAACAACAGCAAGAATCATATTCAGGTCATAAAATGGTGAGATACATGGAGAAAAAAAGTGGCCTTCATTTGTTTACTCATTCGTGGCTTTGGCTCTAATGAGTTGAGTGTTATTTCCATATGCAGTGCATGTTTCCGTATCAGAGCATACCTTGTCTTTGCAAGTGTTCATCCCCAGCTCAGACCTTTTTAGTTTTTGATGGCAAGATAATATTTCTGTGTATAAACTATCTGAAAACTGCTATGGAGAATGAGAAGAGCCCACTGCTTCAACTGTTTTCAGTTAGATCAATTGTTTCTTATTAGGGCTATTATGAAGGTTTGAGGGTTTTTTTCTGTTTTGGGCAAATACTTTCAATTTTTTCAGGAATAAGATGGTTCAGATTTTGCACAATGAAGCAATATACACACAGGAACACATTTCTAAAGTACAATATATTTCCCAGGCTGGTTTCCAGCTGCTTTTCAGATTTGATGACAATACTGCAACAGAAATAGCTAGGTTCTAACATCAGGTGTGATCATGAAAATCCTGAAGATTTGAATTCCCCACTAATACAGAAGAAAGAAGATGGCGATTTTAAACAGGCACTTTGAGGCATCTCTGTTTTCCCAGACTTCCCTAAGTGTCAGCCGTGGATGACCCCATTTCAGTCATGTAGGGGATGTGTAGGAGACAAAATTATTTGATGAATAGCATGATCTACATTCAGTTGTTCTAATAGTAACACCCATGGTTTTGAAGCAACACCTACAAGTGGAAGGAATTTTCCTTCCAAGGATCACTGTAAACTTCTCATTTCCATTTCTGTGCTAGTGCCCAGAATAAGCTTTCCCATCCACCAGAAACTGAAGCTCTAACTTGTAAAGCCTACCAGAAGCAGTCTTAAAACAATCCCATAAAATTTTAAAGTTTATATCAGCTGTGGTTTCTCAGAGTTCATCCCAATACTGTGTTGTCTGCTTTATTCCCAGATCATTTTGCTGGAAATGATAAAACTGAGTTCATCAGTTTAAAAGAAGTTACCTCAATAGTAACAAATGCCTGCTGAGTGAATTCACCCATCTGACAGGATGTGCCTTTCTGAAGAGTTGTCAGGTGTTAGAAAATCTGAAGCAGTTACTGCTGGGGCTCTAGCACATCTAAACTAAGAAACTGAAGGTATAAGAAATTCTTATTGATACCCATGCCATCATCCAATCTTGCTGGTCATGCTATGGCTTACCTGGGAACGGGATGACTCCAGAGATTCAGTTTGTCTCTTATTTCTTCATTTTCTCACTTCAACATACTTAGACGAAACCTGTAATTGAGAATCAATAGCAAAAACAGAATCTGGAAATGAAATTTTAAAATTATAGCTGTAATTATGAAGACTTAAAGAGCCAAAAATTTGGGCTCTCAGTTGGTTTAATTTGTAGATTAGTGTAAGTTTACACCAAGAGAATCCAGGGCAGAGCCTGCTTTGTTAGTATTAAGTGGGGAGTTAAGCCGAATTATCCTGATACACACTTTATCAGAATCAAGCTTCCTGTGATCCTCCACCTAGATTTTCTTTGCTGTCTAGCCTTCTGCATCTAAATCCCCTTTTAAACAGACTTGGCTTTCATTTCAGTAGGACCTTAGCATAATTTGCACTTTAATTCTACCTTTTGTTAAATGATCTTAATGTCCTTTACAGGCATTAATTGATTAAGGCTCTGTCTGCTCTTAAGAGCAGATGCTTTTATCCTCAGTTTATCCAGGGGGATATTGAAACATATCCAAGTCAAGTAACAAGCTCAAGGTCACAGGAGGGGAGTGAAAGAAACTGGGAATTGAACATCCATGACTGGATCTTCATGCTGCACTCGACTGCGCTCATCAGCCTGTGTGTGCATGCAGGTCTAGATCCAGCAAGTTTTAGTGAAGCCTTGCAGTGAGATGTTATTAATTTGTTACCAATGCCTATAAATAAAATAAATGCTGAAATGATCCACACTTCTCTGTTGTCAAAAGCATCCACATCTCTCACAATCCCTACTCACTGGCTGCTGACATTATTTCTTGGTTATTGGATGACAGTTCAGTGCCTTGAGTGTTCCTCTCGCTGTAGGGTTAGTAGGATAATTGACAAACCACAGGGACCAGATCCCTGGATTAGGATGACCGGACTGTCAAAACAGCCATGACAAACTCTCACATCAACTTGTACTGCAAGTCAAGTCTATGAGGAAAAAATGCACCTTGGCAGGGCCAGAAGGGAAGTCTTTAGTTTAAATATTTCCCCACTGCACAAAAAGCTACAGCAGGGGGAGGAGAGAGCATGGTTCTTGCTGTTTAATTCATAGAAAACTCTGTTACAGCAAGTCACAATTAATTAGAGTACTTGAGTAAACATTTTGGGGTCCTATTGTGTTTGCTTAATGTGTTTACTGGAATGCATGACAGATGTCACTTCTGTTTCTTATTAGAGACTGACAAACGACTGGCTAGCCTGTGCATGTGAATACATGGAGGGAATGTAGTCCTCGTGCACTTACAGGCACGCAGATCGACTCACTTTTGCAAGGTTGATATTAACACCTACAAGTTGTGGGTATTATTTGAATTAATTAGTGTTTACGTAGGAAATTTGGCAATTTAAAGCATTATAGAAAGATCATTGTTAGTATTACTGAATAATAATTTTCAGGGTATTTTTGTATTTAAATTTTAAATAGAACACTTGAAACAAAAGTCAAATCATTTGCTTTCCTTCAAGTTACTTTTAACATTTCTCTTAGACTTTCAGAAATAGAGTCACATGTCTTTAAAATGACGGCTAGACTGGCATCTGTTTATAAAAAAAAAAGTGTTCTCTGCATGAAAATCTATATTGCAAAATGTTAAATGAAAATTGAAATGCAAATGCAGAAGAAGGTTACTGAGTTCCTTTCTAATAACACATGGGATTGAGACACCTAGGATTAGAATTCTCAATTATTTTTTAAAATAAATTGTTATTGAGTGAGCTTCTTGGTCTTTGGAGTATGATCAAGTGGGTTTAGAACAGTTAATCAGGTCGTGGATTTTTTTTTATTGAGAGTCACATTTAAGAAAGAAAAGTGAAGTTAGGAACGAATATTCCACAAGCATTTCTTAATGTCGCAGAATGAAAAAGAACTACTACAGTACTGAGGATGAGAAACCAAAGATAAATGTAGGAGGAAATGACATTTTCTGTATGAAAAATAAAATGGCAATTTTGGTTTGCATTTCACAGAATTTTATGACTTGTTTTATTTTTTTCTCTGGGAGGCAACTTTTCTTGTAGGGGAAAAGAGCTGCCTCCTGAAGCTGACTGTTGCTCACTTAGATGCAATAAGCTGTCAGATTTCTGGAACAACCTATTTGAAATTTAAGACTTTTCTAATTGTTGATAATTTATTCTTTTTTTAGACACACAGCACAGTCCAATTATGAGACTCTTTAAGGATGGTTCCTGTTCTAGCCATTGATTAAATAAGGCTTTTTAAGACCAGGCTGGATGGGGCTCTGAGCAACCTGCTCTAGTGGGAGGTGTCCCTGCCTGGCAGGGAGGTTGGAACCAGATGATCTTTAAGGTCCCTTCCAACCCTGACAATTCTGTGATTCTATGTGCACAATCAAGTTTATTCATGTGGTTACAGAAAAATCTGCAAAGAAAAAACAGAACTGGTTTTATGTTTTTTTCCCTCATGGTGCCTAATTTCTTCCCCTCATGTATAATATTTTCCCCTCATGGTGCATAATGTCAACATCAAATACATCTAGACCTTTTAGAAAATTTCCTGATATATGTTCAAATGACTCAAGCTGTTGAATAAGACTTTGGAAAGAAAACCAATACAAGAGGCCTGAGTTGTACCATCTCCTCGAATCACTTTTAACAGTCCTGAGCTGAATGAAATTTCATTAGCTTCAGGGAAAGTTTGCTGAAGTCCTGTGTTGTAGGAGTAGAGTCTCCTTTACTGAGAGAGGCAAATAAAAAGTTTATTTTTGGCCTTAGGCCAGTTCTGCTTATTACCTGTGAAGCTCAGTATCAGTGGGAGGTTTGGACAAAACCTCCTTTCTTTGTCCAGCCTGCTGTTTCCTTTACTAACATTGTTCTTCTCGGTGTGTAAAGCAAATTTGGCAGTAGGGGAGGGGAGTAAGCAACCTGTAGTCATGGGGTTTCATTACGCCAGCTGGATCCTTACTTACAGCAGGCATTAAGAGATGTTTTCACAATGTCTCAATCATTTTCAAGATTAGAATTATCTCAGAATTAAGATTCAAAAGAATAAAGCAAGCTGGAAGTATTCAGGACTTTGCAGGGTTGCATGGGTCAGCCTTTAAAGGGTTTGCAATGGGAAGCAATCCAAAACCAGGAAAGAGCAAGATAGGAGAGAAAATTTTGTGAAGGCTTAATCAAAGATCTTGCAACGATCTGAAAGAAAATATAATACCAAGGTAAAGCAAAACCTGACCTCACATTGTGATACTTAGCCTAGATCTGTTTTTCATTTCCAGGAAAAAACTATATAATTACCTGGAAACTTACTTTTCTTGCTTATTATTATGTGCCTTCACACACTCTCTGATGTCAACAGTTCCCCCAGTGGGCATATCTCAAAGTTGCAAGTAAGTTTCTAGCCTGATTATGTACAAGGTCTTGAAATTCTATAGGAGATTCTATTCTTATTACATTTTTTCATCTGTAATTGGAGGGAAGGGAAATTAGAGGCATTTTCCTTCTCCAACAAAATTACAGATACTTTGGTTACCTGATACTTTAAAAATGCACCATATGAAAATTTAAATGTTAAGCTTCTTTTTTTTTAAACAAAGTCATTCCAAGTGAAAAATCTGAAAGTTCCCTTTCAGAGATGATGGCTTGAAATATATAATTGTGCACTTTTTTTATTTTCTGCACATAATAAATCTGTGAAACTAAACTAAATTTATGAGACCTTTGGTTCTACAGCTCCACTGTAATATGAGATATTTTAAAACATATGCATCAGGAATCTTTAAATATCAAATAGCATGTTCTGAAAGGATAATTCGAGTTTCGTAGCCAACTTCTATACTGTGATTCAATATTTCTGATTTAAGTAGATGTATATTATTGGGAAAATGAGAGTGTTGCCAAATTCATGTAGGATACAAGGAAATATGTCACATAAAAGAATGACATCATTCAACGTAGCAGAAACTACCAAGATAGAGTTTGAATAATTTTTTGTTACCTGCTTGTCCCGGCTAAGGCTTCCTCTAATATAGCACAATTTAAAGTATCTTGCTAGATTTAACTTTTCAACTGTTTTATTTCTTGTAGACATTTTTTTCAGTAGAGTTCTTCACCACTGAGTGCCTAAAATAACCATCTGTTAAAAACAAAATTAACTCTCCATGTTAGACTACATACAGTGATATTACATATTACTGATCCTTCTTGTGTTCTGTGCAAGTAGCAGCACATGTAGAGACCTACCTGGTATCTGTCAAGGAACATCAAGCTGGTGGAATTGCAGACACCCTGATTTCAGGAACTGATGAACCTGCTGCTAATAACTGTCAGCAGTGACATCCCAGATCAGCAATAATTCACTTACCAATGTGTTACACCAGCAGAGTGTAAGCCATCAAAGCAACACCAAAACTTCCTCCCTAAACAAAGACTTTCTTATGCCTGTTGACTTACCTCAGCTTTTTGGTAAGATAAAGCAACCAAGATCTCTGAAAGCAGAAGTCAAGTCAGTGTGGTGTTAAGAATACTGGGGAGTAATCAAATGGATGATATTCTTATTCTAAATAAGAGTAAATATTTAATAGCTTAAAAACATAAACACACCAAAAGAGACTGAAGCCCCTTAACTAACTGCATATAAGAAACCCACATGCATGTTAAGAAGAAATGAGGTTCAGCCCATATGAGGTATAAATCAGGACAGCACTAATGAAGAAACATTTTGAATGAAAACTCTTTTCCATTTATAAAAACAGCCCTGTGTTCTTAGAAATTTACCCTCAAATTAGGAAAACTTTTTTATGCCATGAATTGGACTTTTAATCAAGAGCAGACATTGAAAGGAGGTTCTTCAAAAGCATCTGACCCAACTTCTATTTCCCTTCTTATCCCATCTGAGATGAAATATATAGAGCTGAGTGAAGTTGAAGGTTGCTCAAAGTGTGATTTGGATCCCCACAGAAATCTCTCCATATCCACTGGCTGATTCAAAGATGTGTATCAACTTCCAGCTAGCTATAGCTAAAGGATCTTTTAGCTTAGACAATGAAGCAACCAGGTTTTATTCAGTACCTGTTTGGGATAAATTGTCAGCAGTGTTTCTGCATCTGGACTTCAGTTAATGAGGCCAGATCCATTAGCCTGAACTGTTAAAATCAGAGATCACACCTCCTTTTCATTTTTTTGCCTTGTCTTAGAAGCAAGATCAGAATTGTGCAGAGAGAAAAAATATTTTTTTTTGTATTTGATAATTAATAACACAAATTACATCTCCTCATAAACCAACAATATCTGTGTTTTTAAAGGAGTTTTAAAAAACCAAAACCACATGAATTCCAGCTCTAGATTCAAGCCTGAATATAGTGGAAGATTCTGACTTTAGCTCCAACAATTGCATGCATTTGTTGCATTTGAGATCTGTCAAGAAGCCAGACTGGGATGAATGTAAAGGTCCCCCATTAAGTTCCCACTGTTAGCCCATAAGGTATTCAGCCTGAGTACTGCAGGCAGCACTTTGGCAGCATTGCACAGGATCTCAGGGACCTCATCTTACCAAAGTCAGTAGAAATATTCCATTAGCAGTCAATTAATTCCAGTAGAAGTAATTATGCTAGATATGTAAACTGCCAGCCCAATGAGGAGTCAGAGCAAATGCTTACCTTCCTGCAGAGTACAGGTAAGCTGAAGTAATTTGCTAGCAACCTTAGGTTTAACTCCATGTGACATCAATGTCAGATGGGGACATTTGTCTGAAAGTGCTTCTGCTACTTGATTGCATTTATTAGATATATCAATCATGTATTTTCTGGATGGCTTGTGATCTTTACACTCAGTATACAGCTGTGACAAATCAAACCTTGTGTGATACTGGAAGGGAGTTTGTAAACATGACTCTGTTCTTTCATGCTCATTTTTTTTATTGTCTCAGCCACACTCATTCTGGTGTTTTCCACTCTTTACTGAGCCTGGTGAGAAGTCAATTTTCTGAGCATGTTCATAGACATGCTACATTTTTTTCTTCCTTGAAGGAGCTCAGCTTGACCCAAAACCACTCACAAGACCAACTGGGAAGAAAAAATAGGGGTCATACCTAAAGCACTATCTTTGCTTTATTGGGTTCTTCCCTTTTCCACACCCACAAATTGTGTACACGCAACAAACTACACAATGGAGTATGGGATGGTTTCTGAGGAAACACGTCTCCACCTAGCCCAAGGAGGTACCTTTTTACACAAAGGCACGTTGTAACCTTGCTGCATCTTCCACTAGTGATTTCAAAACAGTAGCACTTAACAGTATTTTTATCATTGTGATTGGTTTGTTTATTATAGGGCTGAGGAATCTTCGAGTTTGGAAATGGCCAGCACTGGAGAAGTAATAGTTACTATAAAAGATGGTGCAGTAAATTAAAAAGGCAGCTGCCTTTTGGAATAGCACCAACATGGGCATTTTCGTTTTCTGAAAGTTTTCCTTCTCTATTGCTCCTCCTGCTAAGTGCCTGCAGTGTGTCTCAGCGCAGGAGTCCACAAAGGCACTGGTTATCTCCCATTGCTCTCAGCAGAATTATTTTTATTCAGAAGAAACATTTGCAGCAGTGAACTCATAGTGTCACTTACAAGGAAATCCAGCTGTAATTGAAAGGGTATATGAAATTAAAACTTAAATCAGGAAGTACCACAAAGAAAAAAAACCTAGCTATGTTTGTGCAATTTATATCTATTTATATCTAACTATAGTTCTACAGATTTTTATTTGTATGTCACCAAACAGGGAATAATTAAGACACATGCAGACACCTATAATACAAACATTTTTTGCTTGCTATTGTTTGTGCTGTGTGCTCATGAGCTCCAGTTATATTTTGAAGAACCAGTGAGTTAAAATTGCAAATACCTACAGATCTGAGTCTGCCTTGAGCAGCCTTTTTGGTTCTGATTCCTGACCTACTTTAGAGGTTTTATATATTTTTTTGCTGAAGGTAGCACCCAGCTTTTCAAAACAAGAAATGCTGAGATAGAGAAATATTTCTAAACAATAACTTAAATTGAGAGCAGTCAGTAACTATAAACTATGTAAGTTCTGGGAATGAAGGACTATATCAAACCTAAGGTCCAGCAACTTTTTTTCTTTAGGTAAATATACAGTGACTTGAACTAGATAGTACAGTGAGAAATGCAGGCAATGGAGGAGGGAGAAAAGGATGAGGAGAGCAGTACCTCACCCACTGTTACTGTGCATTGCACTGACTTATGTGATGTCAACACAGGCACAGGACAGTTTCCATAATTGCCACAATAGTTAATTAGAGAGAAAGGGTGGATGATGAGAACACTAGAAGAGAAAGCATGAAATACAAATTCATCTCTCAAGATAACATTAACTAGCTTTGCAGTCCTAACAAGTGATGGGTGCTTTTAATAACTCCCAGAGATGTGTTTGTCTTTCTCATTCTTTTAGTCAAATAATGAAGCCTAAAGTTTGTAGGTACTGTACAGAGCAAAAGAGAAACCTGTTCTTTGATTGTACCATAATAAAAAATAAATATTTGTGTGTGCGTGATGCAGATGCTGCCATTGTTGCATAGATCCAGAGAAATCATGCTATGTAAAGCAGCTCCCCATCAATGACTTTCTGTTTCACTGAACTTTTTTCCGTCATCTGTCATCTTAAAGTAGTCTGTGCAATACTCAGGAGTCAGAATCAAAAGAAACAAGGGAAATATATATCCTTTAGACCCACTTGCTGCTAATTTCAATGGCTATCCATCATCTAAATGCTACAGTGATAAGATTTCAGACAGCTGATTAGACAGAGCTTTGGCAATAGTAATGTAAAGTAAGACACTATTGTAGTTAATATATAATTTTCTGGAGATCAGAGTTTTGCATACAAAACATTGATATGGATATGTGTTATTTAATTTAATATTTATCAGATTATATACAGAAAATAGACCATCTCCAGCAAAAGCAGAATGCCTGCAGATATATAAAAAGGAAAAAAAATCTAGCAGATTTCCAAATAAAAATTCAAATAGGCTTTAACTTTTACAGCTTTGCGTACCAATAGGTAGATTAAAAGTTAGCTTGAAAAAATGCCTGAGGGACCAAACAGTTGCTTAATGAGGATACATGGAATGAAATTAAAATGCAGCCTTAATAAAGATAAATTAAAAATGTAATGTTAGCAAAGTCATATTATTTAAATCACATTCCCATCTATAAAGTGACTACATTTGGCCTATCTGGAAAAACAGAATGAAGAAAACATACACAAACCCTCTAATGATCTCCCAAATCTCAAAGGTTGACTTCAAATTTATGGAATAGGATTTAGCCCACAGAGAATATGAATGGTTACATATAGTGCAGAAAACCTCATTTCAACTTAGCAAATCTTCAAAGCTGTCTTCCCAAAAGGGCTGGATGTGCATGTTTTGGCTAGTGAGAAACAGATTAGTTTTGCTAAATATTAATAAACCTTTCCTATGTGCTTTAATACTTGTTATATTCTCATGCTGCTTTCCTTAGCAGTTAGTGTCTTACTGATGTGACACAGGTATTCCTTCCACTCTACAGTCGTAGTGACACTGAGCACATAGATGTTAAAAATAAGATCTACCAGACTCAGAGCTAAGTTGACAGATGTATACTTCAGCAGCAGCATGTACTTCATCAGACATACCTCTCATTCAGCTCAGTCCTATGACCCTATTGTTTACTATATTGCACTGAGGTGTGCTAATGTATGGTCCACGATCTTCTCCTGTCTCAACATGAGTGAAGACACTGCCTGTCTAGTGACTTCAAGGAAGCAGGATTGGGCCCTATCGGTGCTTGTTTGAAAGCTCATTTGGAATATGTGAAACCTATCCCCTCTTGTCTTTTCTCTCCCCAAATCTGTGTCATGCCACCTGAGAACAGATTTCCTGCTGGGTTAATTACCTTTAATTGTGACACTTACCCTTATCAGCCTCCTCATGATCTGCTATGAATGCAGATGGAAGAGAAAATAATTTTAATGGAACTAGAGACTTATTAAAAAAAACTTTATTACAGACCTTCTTCTGCTTCCAGTAATGTCTGTAATGAAGCTCTCATTGCCTTCCATGAGAAGTGTCTAATAAGTGATAAAATTTTTACTTCATGAGTCCCCCAGTGTTCATTAAACTTTGTCCTGTAATGTTTGCATACTTTGTGGTGGGGTCCAAGTTTTCTTTCTTTTTGTAATTTCCTTTGGTTTGTATTCAGAGAATTTAGCTGATTAAACATTTAGTATGTTTAGTTATTCTGTTGAAATGAACAGGACTTACACACCCTAATGCACCACTGATTTCTTAAGAAAGTAAACTGATTATCTCAGGAGTCAATATTTACCTACTTGTCTTCATCAGTGTCCAATTGGCAATATTTACCAAGAAATATAAGAAATAAAATATGAGTGATCCTTCCCATGACACATTATTGCAGTCTCCAGCCAGTACTGGTGATTTTTTAACTCAGGTTTTCAACTGAAGTAAGAAAAAGCGAACATTACTCACAGCTGTTTGGCAAGTGCTTTATTCCTCAACAGCTCTGCCTCCTCAGGTGGCAAATATAATACCAGAAATAGTTTTGGGGTTCTGTAAGGTGGAAGTTCCGTGCAAGGTATCACATGCAGTCCTAACAAGAACATTGCTGGTATATACAAGCTTGCCACACCTTGACATGATATATGTAATACCCCATTACATGATACAGCAAAATGTATTCTGTGGATATGGAAGAAGACATGTTGAAGAAACTCTTCATCCTACATTTGAAGTGATATTTCTGTTATATAAGGAACTGGTTGTAAGATTGAGAAAAATCACCAAGAACAATTTACTGTATAGTAAAACACTTCTCACAGAGCTGAGACAGCCGTTAGCACAGCAGCATGCAGCGTGTACTGCTCTGAGTCTTATTAGAATTCTGGTGAACAAGCTTCTACAATTATGATTTGATTTTAATTAGTTTAGATATTAACAGAATAGGCCCCAGCAGTCTTTAAATGTCACTGAGTTTCCCAGAAGGCCAAGGGTGTCTCAGCCATCTCTCTTGCTTTGTCCAAAGGGCCTCTGGGAAACCAGGAAAAAGCCAAGAAATATCAAAGATTCCAGTATACTGTGGTCACCCACACTAATCAGCATTGGGTCTGTTAAGTGTCTCTTTGACTTACATTACTAAACCTTTTAAAAGAAGCACATTTTAATAAATTCCTGAAATTACCCACTAAGGGTATATGTAACATTTAGCACATTATTATATACACTGCAATGAGGTTCATCAATCAATCAACACAGTGCAATGTGCATGTTTTAAGCTACTTCACAGAAGAGGCTGTTGTTGAGAACTTTTCAAAACACATTGGTACAACTCTGCTGTGGTGTTAATTAATTAGGAAGAAGGTGACTGGTGCCATTCTGCACTGGGAAAATATTACCAGTTTGATTCCAACTGTGGAGCAGATATTTTTTTAGCTGAAGCAGTTGATTTGCTTTTGTCAAGCTGAGAGATTGAAGGGTCCTTGAGGAATCTGAGGGCCTTGACTGTCATTCAAGTCAGTCCTTTAGCTTTTAGAAGAAGAAAAAAGAAATGCAGAGCTAAATTAGTTAGTGTGGAGGTAATTTAGTAGACAAAACACCATGTCAAATATTATTTTTATTATACAATTAAAATTAGTTGCTAGACTTAAAAACAGCCCCGGTATTTTATTTATCTAGGGTTCAATAAAACTGAGACCCATCTCCAAACAGACATCTGAAAATGAACTGAGGGTCAAAACTCTTATTATTATAGTAGGTTCTGGCTCATATTAGTTGTGTAAACAAAGGATATTGTGCCCTTTGAGTTTCATCAGAATATTGAAGACTTCTGCTCACAGCTCTGGGTATGACACAGGAGATGCATAAACCTCTTCCCTTCTGGAGGAGCATCTATAGGTTAGGCAAGACTCTGTACAAAATTGCAAATTACCGTGCTAAGGAATATAATTGATAATATCCAGCTTCTTCTCCACTACACTGTGTGTAACATAATCTTAGAGATACTATCTGTGATGTCTAGGACTCAAATTCCCCAAGCACTTAGTTTTTACAATAGCCTCTACATAGTGGTTTAGAGGTTGCAAGTCAGTGGACTGAGTATGAGCAGCCTGTCAAGTCAAGATTACTGACACATACTAAATTCTGTAGACAATAACATGTCAAGGAATAAGACATTAGTATAATCTCTGGCCATCAAAGTGATCAAGTAGAAGTAAGAGCTGACTTGACATGAGTTCAAGAGAAAGCTTTAAGTGCCAGCTCCTTACCTGACTTGTTAGCAGGAGCAAAGCTGTAAGATCACATACCTAAATGCTTGAGTTATCTCCCATGTTGTGACAAGAAAAGCTACATAACTTCCATGAGGAAAAAGAGAAATACAATAGTCTCTGGGGTGGAAAAACTGCTTCTGTCTAGAATCCCATTTTTCCTTGGCCCTGAAGCCAAGGTTGGCAACGTTGCACTTGCCTCCAAGATATATAGTTATGTCCTGTATGGAATTTTCTTTTTCCAGTCAAAAGAGTCCACCACCAGAATGGTGTTTTCCTGGCATGAAACTAAGAAGAGCTTCATGTGTGCCACAGAAAGCTATGTAGCAAACTTTGCGGTTACAAAGCATACTGTGATGGATTGGAGTACCATGTAAGGATGGAATTCAAATCAGAAGCATTTTGGTCCACATCTACTGTGAGTTATGGGGTGTCATGTGCTATCCTCATGCTTAGGCTCTGTCTGGAAGATTTCTTATTGGTACAGACTATGGCTTTGATAGAGAACATACCAACAGTAAGGTAGAAGAGATGATAAGCATCTGGGTATATGGGATCACTCCATGTTTTATTTAGTATCAGTGGTAACTATGAAATGCTCTGTGTTGGTTTCAATGAGAAGTATACACTCAGTCATTGCTAGTGTGCAGGATAATAAACACCTATCAATTTTTAATCGAGGCAGAAGTGGCTTCCTGAACCTTCTCTTGTAATTGTAAAAATATAAGATTTTTTTTATTCTATATTGAAATCATTTGGGTTTAACTACTACACTATCCCAAAACTGATGGATTAGTTATACTGTTCAGACATCTACTCTTACCTCAGTTGTGTAGCCTTTGACTTTATCTTAAAGCCTTACAGCAGGGAAGTGGCTCGGCTTCTGAACTACTTTCTTTTGAATTGCAAGTAGAAAATTATGTAAGAAGACAATTAACTTGCACCATGTAAGAGCTGTGGTTCTTTATACCAAATTCTTTGGCTTATTTCCTAGTACTCACTCAGGGCTTCCTCTTTGTTTACATATATAGGTTGGATTCTGGCTTAAGGCATCTCACAGCTGATCTCAAGGACTGTGCAGAAGTTGTTTAACCTTTTGATTAGCTCAGGCAGGTGTTGCATGAGAGTTGCCTCTACCTTCCAGTACTCCCTTTGCTTTGTTCTCATTTGTGGATATTCATGAAGCAACATACTTTGGACCTCTGTTTTTTGGGACAATACTGACATCCATCCATCACCCACATATTTGTGTTATAACACAATTTGAAAATACAAAGGCAAAGAAGCTTTAGCTCTTCAACAGTTTTTCCCCAAGTTATTTCCTCTTATTCCTTGTCTACTCTGAGCTTGGGGACAAGACAGCCCAAGGTCTGAACAGCGCAGGTAGTTACAAAGGATGCTTTTCATGGGGTTCAGCTGAAGCCTATGCTCATCTGCGAACAAACTCTCTTCACATGGCACCATTTAGCAGAACAGATGCCACCAAATTTATGTAATTAGCTCTGTTCTGACTTCTAGTCAAGAATATTTGCTACTGAAGCTACAGGTCTGGTGTGTCATAAGCAACAAGAAATCAGTCTTCAGCACAAGTCTTTCTTCTCTTGTTTTCAGTCACTCTTAGCTTTTGTCTAAGTGAAGATATTTGATAGAGGAAAAGCAACTGAGATGTGTTACATTAAAGAGCCTATCACTGACAGTGTTTTATATTTAATTACAGCTTTGATTCCTGTTTCAGAATAGCTATAAGGCATCTATTGTTTACAGTCACCTCTGTCTCATTAACTACAGAAAAACTTTCTCTCTTTTATTTTTTTTCCCCACTGGCATTTTTTGCTACTGTGAAATAAACTGTGACAATTCTGAAAGTTGGATGTATAGCAGACTTTTTTTTTTTTTTTTTTTGAGGGATCATTCAGATATATCTTCAACCAGAGTTTGCTTTCCAAAGAAATATTTTCTTATCAAGAATAACAGACTTACGTTTTCTGTTCCTCTGGACAGAAGCTAAAATTACAGTTACCACCCATCCAACCTGCTTAACAACTGGAAATCTTGTCCCCTACATGACAGATACCTTATTTATTAAATAGAGCACACATCAATTATGAATTGCAGTTTTACTTATGTCAATTGTTTTGATGCACAGAAGGATTTATACAAGGGTGGGAGGATCCCATGAAGGTGTGAAAATTAGGAAAAAAATCTATTTAATAGAAAAAAAGAATATAAGGTATTGATTCAATAATAATTTGTGATATATAGGTATGATAAGATACAAATAGATTAAGATCTAACATGCTTGTGAGAGATATACATTTAAGAAAACAGTGATATGCAGCCCCAGAAACTTAATCACAGATAACAAAGAATCTGAAAAAGCCCCCATGAATATTTTCTATGTAAAATTAGTCATTTATTTCATTTTAAGAAAAGAATACAATCAACTCTAAGTACACATAATTGTAATTGTAAACACATAATTAGAAACTGTAACAATGAGTTAAATGTTAAGAAACCACATCTGCTCCCCAAATTATTGTTTTCTGCTAGAATTCTCCCCTTCTGTATATTGCTAAACAAAAACGGCCACGGCTCATTCTCTGTCCTTGAGACCAGCTGGGAGGAGACAGCTTGCATCCATATGCTTAAACACTCTTCCTCCTGAAAATAGAGTGGCTGCATCCCACCTGTCACTTGGAAATGGCTTCTGTATTGTTAACCCCTGAACAACATTCAGACACTGCTTGCATGGGTATTAGCTAACAAGGACCAAAACTATGGCCAGGAGCATTTAGACAAGTTGGAACGATCACAGGATGATGCTCAGGCTTCTTTTCTTGTTCCTCCTGGTGAGAAGGACTGGTAGATAAATAGAATTTGGAACTAAGAACTGGATGGAAGAATCAGTTCAGAAAGAGCTATTTATATGCACAGGGAATGGAGGAAGACACTGTAGAAACATGAATCTCAGCTAAGCAACATGCAAAAAAGGGAAAGAAGATAGGGTCACCAGAGACCTCATAGTGGACACCAGGACCCTGAAATACATTCCTAGCCCACAGACACCTTCTTCAATACCCTGTTGTGTATAAAATTTTAAAAAATAGGATATGTAACTTTTTCTTGCCCCTTTTTCAAACCATCAGGTAGAGAGTTATATGCGCCATATTCCTGCCAGCATTATGATGAAAGAGTTAGAGATGAACCACAGTATCAATCCTTATTCTAGACTTATAAAACTCAGTGCAGAAAATATGTGCCCTCAAGTAATGTCTGCCACATCCCATCATTGGTAGTTGGTAAATGGAGAACAGGAGAGGTACCTGAGGACTTAGGGAAAACCAGTGTCACTTCAGTCTTCAAAAATGGTAAGGAGGAGGACCCAGGAAACTGAAAGACAGTCAACCATCCCTGCCCCATCCCTGGGAAGGTGATGGAACAGTTCATACTGGAGGTCATCTCTAAGCACACAGAGAAAAAGAAAGTTATCAAGAGTAGTCAGCATGGATTCACCTAAGGGAAATCACACTTAACTAATCTGATAGCCTTTTATGATGGTGTGGCTAGCTGGGAAGATGAAGGGAGAGCAGTGGATGTCATCTACATTGACTTCAGCAAGGCTTTTGACACTGTCTCCCATAACACTTTCATAGGTAANTAAGGAGGAGGACCCAGGAAACTGAAAGACAGTCAACCATCCCTGCCCCATCCCTGGGAAGGTGATGGAACAGTTCATACTGGAGGTCATCTCTAAGCACACAGAGAAAAAGAAAGTTATCAAGAGTAGTCAGCATGGATTCACCTAAGGGAAATCACACTTAACTAATCTGATAGCCTTTTATGATGGTGTG
>VWZY01004273.1:1285562-1302045 GCA_013399075.1 Chloroceryle aenea
CTGAGAAGAGTGCTACAAACCTGTCTTACTCTAAACAGAAATTAAGGTGACAGGGTACTCGTGGGGCTGAGGCAAGTTAAAAGGAACTGTGTTGCAACACTAAAGTTAAAGCTGACTCTTTTAATTTCACATTCTTTGCATTACAAAGAAAAGGGGAAAAAAAAGCCCAACAAAAACCCTGCAGCCCATTTTAGATTGCCCTGCTCATATGGAACTAAGTGTATTTAAACAAGTGCATACATGAGAAGCACTCTCTAGACTTGTACAAAACACACGGTATGCTCAAAAAGGAAATCCAGTCATTAGTTCATGCTCCAAGTGGCATGTCAACATCTCATTTAAAGCCCCAAAATCAACATATTCAGGAGAGCACCTTTTGAAAAGAACCATTTGAAACTACCAACAAACTGAAGCCAAAGTGAGCATTTGATATTGTCCCGCAGGACAGCCTTGTCTCTATATTGGAGACACATGGATTTGACAGATGGAACACTCAGTGGATAAGGAATTGGCTGAATGGTTTCACTCAAAGAATTGCAGTCAACAGCTTGATGTTTGAGTGGAGGCCATGATAAGTGGCGTTCATCAGGGGTCAGTGTTTAACCGGCTCTGTTTAATATCTTTGTTGGCAACATGAACAGCAGAACTAAGTACATCCTCAACAAGTTTGCCAATGACACCAAGCTGCGTGATGCGGTCAGCATGCTGGAGGGAACTGCCATCCAGAGTGACCTTAAAGGTTTACACACACAGGATTCCACACAGGATGTCAGGGGTTGGAAGGGACCTTGGAGATCTTCGAGTCCAACCCCCCTNGGTGTTAAGAAGTGTTTAGACAGAGATTCATCTCACAGAGGAACATTTGGAAAACAAAAAGCCCACCATGTCCAGCAGACTTTTCAATATGGTGATGCAGGTGGGTGACATCATGCATTGTAATCCTTATTTCTGCTTCCTAATCGTTCCTTCTACTCTATCAAATTCCAGTGGAAGGTGTGTCATTGAAAATACCACTCAGTCTTTAGAGTGCCGTGATGACAAGATATGAGAGGGAATACTGTGTAGGTGGAAAAATTCTGTTTCATGATGGCTATCAAGACCCTTTGTTATTCTCACCAGCCATAGTACCATGCAGTAATTCACTTCTAATTATTCCATTTTCCTATAACATGTAATTATATCTTTTGAATTATTATGCCCACAAAAACTCAGCATTTGGCCAGTATGGGTAGGGAAAACAGCTCGGGACAACAACAGCAGCAGACATCCCCAAGTAGGCCAGTTTCACTCCACAAAAAGGTCCTAGAAATGGTTGCTCTTTAATTAGCCACTGATCAAACACTGCAAGGCAATTTGAACAATTTCTGCAGCTGATACTCGCACAGAAGAAAACAGCAACAGGCAAAGGCAAGGATTAAGACAATCTGGTTGTGCCTCTACTGCTTGATCACTCCTACTGCTTAACTGATGTCAGTTTCTGGTGTAATTTTGGTTCCAGCTACTACCCTAACTCATCTATCTTTCTAAGTTTAAAATGGGTCTCAGACATAGGTTTTTTTCCTGTCTCCCACATTCTCCTAAAAAATACTGGCCGCTGATCTAAAATAATTCAAAATATAATTCCTAACACTCAGAACTATTTGCATCTGTATTTTTTCTTTTTTAATTCAAACTTCAAACTTTTGTTCTGGTCTCAGCTCTGATATTTTTAGTCCTCTACTGTGTTATTGCTGCATTTTCATGCTGCCTGTCTTTACATGGGCTTTCAGTTTCCCTTTTTCCTCTCTTTCAAACATTGTGAAGCCAATCTTATTCAACTCAATAGAACCAGAAGTTAAAGAAGTTCAAGCTGCATTGAGTTTTGCTCTGTGCATTTGCTTCCCAATTGGCCACAACCTGGAATACCCATGACTGGTTCAGCACTCTGAGGTCTCTCATCTCTTCTCCATGCTGAGATGTGGATCCCCAAGAATGTCCCTGTAATATGTGGCTTGTCACCTCAACTCTCTATTCATCCCATAATGAATACAGAATCAAATTCACAGTGTTTTGGAAACATCCCCCTCCTTAGCTTGCTTCTTCTCCCCAGATGGTTAAATCATAACAATGGGACAAAATGTAGCAAAGACATTAAGGGACGAAAAATTACTAGTAAAAAGAAAAACAATTTCAGCATGCAGGACATTTCTCCTCAGTTCACTCTTTTTTTAATATCTTAAATTATTACACACTCTGTTATTCAGGTTGTTAGCCATAGTGTTTATCATGATTCATTCCTGCTATTAGTTTTCTTGTTTTGTCTTCCTCGCAGTGAGGACAGACCAAGGCATTCTCCACCCAGACCTTGTCATTGGACTAGCCTTTGAAGTATGCCTCTGTTTGTTACACAGGGACATATGTTTTTTTGTTTTGATTCCAAATGGTCTAGACAAATCTCAAAACTCTCACAAAAACTTACAGGCCCAATATACTTTGGGTTAGATGTTTCTTTTCTTTGAACTGTTAAGAAAAGTGAAGCTTTTTGATATCAATCAGATGCAAATTCTGTCAGCTCATTGAAGATATTTTAAACATATTTCTTTATATGTAGAAGCTACTCAGATTTTCAAATGTTTTGTGGCCAGTCTGTATTTGTTCCTATTTAAGATATGAAAACCTTATTATTTAAATGTCCTTCCGTTTTCTGTACTGTTACTTGATGGGGAGATGGTTGATATATGTATGATTTCCATTTTAATGTTATTCAGTTCTGCTCAGTTACATTCTGTTACTCACCCTCATAAATATGTTACTCTTTGTGAATACCATGAATATGTTTTTTTCACTGAATTACATGGATTTATTACTGATGTGTGTATGCAAAAAGACTAGTTGCAAAAGATAACTGCACTACAATAAACTATAGATCATTGTAAATCTAACTGAGCTAACAATGCCTGATAGGATGGATAGCAATAATCTGATAATCACAGAATCCTAGAATCTTGGAATAATTTAGGTTGGAAAATACCTTTGAGTCCAATCATTAACCTAACACTGCCAAGTCCACCACTAAACTCCATCCCTAAGCAACACAACTTTTAAACATGTCCAAACATTTTTCCAAATGTCCAACCTAAACCTCCCCTGGTGCAATTTGAGGCCATTTCCTCTTGTCACATCTCTTGTTACTTGGAAGAAGATACCAACCTCCACCTCGCTACACTCTTTCAGAGAGTTGTAGGAAACAAAAAGGTCTCCCCTGAGCCTCCTTTTCTCCAGGCCCAGGTCCCTCAGCCGCTCCTCATAAAAGACCTGTGCTCCAGCCCCTTCCCCAGCTTCATCGCCCTTCTCTGGACCTGTCCTTCTTGGAATGAGGGACCCAAAACTGAACACAGTACAGGAGGTGTAGCCTCCCTAGTGCTGAGTACAAGAGGAAAATCCTGGCAGTAGAAGAGAAAGAACAGTCTGAAAAATCTACCCAGAATTAATTGTTTAGTTGGTTAACCTGTACAACTCTACTTTGATGCAACAGTACTGCTAGCAATATGCAAAGTATCCTGAGAGTATGAACTCGTTTTTTAATCACACCGTGATGTACATCTTTGGCAAACTTGGCCTTAGTTCCCTAAAGACAATACTTGATTTAGGGATGTCATAGATTGAAGCCCTGGATCTGAACATGCTTTAATTTTGATTGTTTTGGCCTAATGACAACCACATGATAGGCCTCCATCTCAATGTTTTGTTACCTGTCTAGGTTCAGACAGCAACCTAGGGGCAAAATGCTTCAACATACTACTAATGTCTTGATTCATTATTTGACAGAGTAGAAGTTTGGAGTTACTGTCTGATTGACTACAGACCAGAAAGGCCTATAATATTACGAAGACATTTCTTTTGATGCCATCAGTCTGTTCACATCCTTGCTGGCCTAAGATCCTGCTCATGCAGGGACTAAGAGAAACTTTGTGGGGTGTTCAATGCCCTCTCATCTCCTAGAACATGCAGCTGGGATCCACTTCACCAAACAGTGCACATTTATTGACAGGTAGGCTGACAGATTTTTTAATCTAGTTGTCAGCTTGTTTTTAACAACATGTTGTTATGTTCAGTATTATCACATTTCTTTCAGATTTGTGTGATACTAAAAGGCCAAACCTCCAAAGCATCAGTATGGGGTGCAAAGTAGGACTATCCCTAAGACACCCAGGAAAATACACCTTAGGAGTTCATTGATTTTTCTTCTACAAATTTATAGCTAATAACTTTACAGCCTTGTCAAGGACAAGCATCTTAGCAGTTGTTTTCCAAGCAGTTTTATGTTGGAGGTTTTTTCTTTTACCTTAAGATTGCAGGTGTCTAAGGCAACTAAATTGAACAGTGTTCACAAAACTCTTCAAACATCTGTGAAATGCTATTCAGACCACTTTCCAGGAAACTTGAGAAAGACTAAGGCACCTTTGTTGGAGTGTGATGTGTTAGTCAAACTATCTAGTCTTCAGGAATACAGTTGATCATAGTCAGTGGGGAGTCATGGCAGTGCTTAAGTTCAGCACCTGCATTAGGTTAAAGAAGCAACTCTTCTCTGCTGAGAGTGAGAGATTCAGAGCCTGTCAGTAATCCAGAGACACCATAAGAGGTAGCAATATATCTTGTGGTGTTTAAATGGGTGAGTAGAACTTGTTTTGCTTGATGGTTTTACATCACGGTCAAGCAATTTGCTGTATAGTGAGGACTAATACCTAGAGTCCTTAGATTCTTTCTAATTCTTCTGTAGATTAAATGTGATAGCTTTGGAGAGCAAGTTGCAGGCTTTTACAAGTTGTCTTCCAGGGATAGAAATTCTATCATGTATGTCCACCAAAACTGAGTTTTTGGTAATGCCTGTCTGCAACATTAAATAAAACTGTCAGGATTGTGCAGTGAAGAGATTTTCATGTTGTCAGTAGCAGAGAGGCTGTACTCTGCATGGGCTTTCAGGAGTTGTACCCTCCAATAACCTCAGCTATAAGCAGCCAAGACAGTACAAAATAAATTTGGTCTGGTTCAAATGAAAAAAAAAAAAAACCAAAACCAAAAAACCCACCACAAACTAAAAAATAACTGCCTGTATTCCCAGTTTATGTGCCTGTCCTTCAGAGTTATATCAGCAGCAATAACTGCTCCCACTACATGTTGTGTCCAGAAGAGAAACAACTGGAAAGTCCCAGCAGCAGCTGGCAAGTAACAATGATTGAATTCCAGATGGATCTAAAAAACTAGTGATACCTCCTGGGAAACTTTGAAAAACATCTTACTTTGCAATGATCCTGTTCACATCAGACTCATTTTAAATATTTCTTTTCCTTTGTTCTTGGCACAGAAGGAACAGATGAGCTCCTGAGGAATAATTCCATTTTGAGAGACCAGCCCCTGCTAATAAAGGCAGAGGGAAGAAATAGGACAGGGAGAATTGTCACTCTGTTTTGATTTCCAACATCAGC
Organism: Chloroceryle aenea; assembly: GCA_013399075.1. Taxonomy (NCBI): domain Eukaryota; kingdom Metazoa; phylum Chordata; class Aves; order Coraciiformes; family Cerylidae; genus Chloroceryle; species Chloroceryle aenea. The sequence goes on from VWZY01004273.1 coordinate 1,291,028, forward strand.
TGTTCATTTGTGCCATTCACTTGTGCAGCTTCTGTAGCTGAATAATTTCACAGGATTTTACTAGAGACAGAGGATAAGATAGGATAGAATTAACCTTTGCAGAAACTCACTTGGTCCAGTCCCCTCATCAGAGCAAGGCCAAATTAAATCAGGTAGCTCAGGTCCTTGGCCAGTGAGGTTTGACTGTCTCCAGGGATGAAGATTTCACAGTTTCTCTGGGTCTCTGTTACAATGTTCAGTCACCTGCATGGTAGAAAAAAATTTCTTAGCTCCCAGCTGCAGCTTCTCTTGTACATCACATCTGCTGCCTCTCACCCTAACAACTGCACAAGTCCAAGAAAGTCTAGATGATTCTTCTCAGTGCCCCTTTGAATGCAACAAGAAGATCTCCCTTTAACCCTCTTTTCTTATCACTGCACAAACCTTCTTGTCCTTGTATATCATGTGCTGTAACCCTCCAACAATCCTTGTGGATCTCTCCTGCACTTGCTCTAGTATATCAAAGCCTGTCTTGTACTGAGGAGCTGTACAGAACTGTATACCTTTTCCCTGTAACTCCACATCTGAATTATTTTCAGTTTCTCAACCTGCTTTATTCACTCAAGCTGATATATCCCCTCATGCAGGTCAGTGAAAGACATGATCATGTGTGGACTCAAACTGGCAAGGACCAGCTGTTCTACGAGGGAGAATGAGCCAGGAGTTAAGGGTGATCACAGCAACGACAGTATCCCCACTGACAGGAGGTAATTCTGAACACACCAGGTAGTGCTTTGTGTAGGACATGGGATCCGTGGACAGACTCAGACAGAACATGGGGATGAGCTAGGTTCATGGGCCCTTCCAGGGAGCCCTGTCAGAAACCAAATGCGATGAGGTAAGAAACAATGCTAAAGAGAAGGCTACAATACAGGTCTAAAGTTCATCCCGTAAGCAAGGTCAGAGGCAGGACTAGAGACCAGCATACCTACAACTTAGCTCAAGGAGGGACTGAACCACAGGTCTGAATTTAAATGGAGCCATGGGCTAAAGGAGTGAGGGCTCCAGATGAGGTGGGTTTGGACCATTAAGACCTGTCAGTGCCCTCATGAATGACCCTGACACTGAGACCTTTCTGAAAATAAGCCCTCTGAATAACAAAGCTCCTATCTGTCTGGAAACAAAGTTGTCCCTGGGGGTGTAAGCACAGTCTTTACTCACAGTGTCCTGCAAACTGAAACTCGGCACTGACCTGGAAGGATCTTGGAGAAGGGTGGGAAGGATATTTGATACCTTATTCATGTATACTCTCAGGCTTCTCTTTCACAGATAGACACGTAAGAAAATGCTCCTGACATGTTCAAATGCTTTCATTGAGAAAGATAACAATTCTGTGTTATACCTCAGTTGCCTGAAGGGCTCAAGGAGTGTTTTTTTCCTGAGTACACCATTAACCAGATATATTTTGGGTTGGATGGTTTCTTTTTCTTAGCCTTCCTCAGAGACATCAGTGATGATGTTACTCAGTACTCAAAGGTGGTACAGGCAATTCATGTTCTTTCACAGTCAGAGCACTCAATGGGCTCAGGAAAGACATCTTTTTCTGCTTAGGTTCCATGGGCAAAGAACTGGATTTTGTGGGTGTTGTAGGTTGCCTTTCACTTCTAGGGTGCAATTAGGGTGCAATTTATCTTCAAATGTAAAGTGGGAAAAGCACATCTGATTGATCCCCACACTTTGCAACCTTAGGTTTCGGTCACGTGTTGGCTTCTCTTTTTCTCTGCCAATGACACACAACTGACAAACCCTGAAATTGAAAAGCTTTGACTACCTCAAATCTGGGGTATGATTTTGGGTACCACTGAGTGCCCAGTGATAGACAGAAGGTCAAAATTTAGTAGGATCCCTTGTGGTTTCATACTCTATGCAATGAAAGCCATTAACTCATTTTGCAATATTGAAAGATGATGGCCTCTGGCATATTAATCCTTCAAATAACTCTGACTTATAGCCCCTTTGGCTATAAAGCCTTACACTTTTCCTCCAATACCATAGAATTGGAAAATGCACTTAGCTTGAAAGTTTCTAGATTAACTATGAAGGGGAAAAAGATTCTACCTGTACAATTGTTCATGCTGTAATGTCACAGAACTAGAAATGCTCCTGCCAAGCTTGAATAAAATTTGTTAAAGTTTTATTTTTAATTAATTTTATTCAAGAAAGCTCAGGAGATACAATTATGGAATGTCTGAGGGCTTGTCAATGTAAAGCCAGTCAGCTAATTAAAAACCATTTTTGGGGGGCCACCTCATTTTAAAAACAGCTTGTTAAATGTCCCTCCATAATTCCCATTCTGCTTATATCTCAGAAATTAATTTGCTAGCCACAGAAATTCATAGAGAGGACAACACATTTAATAATTAGGCAGTTAAACTTGGGTGAGATGTCATGATTGTGTCACCAGTCACTTGAAAAGCAGGCCTTTTTAAATCACAGGCAGATAGAAGCTGTAAAACAATGATTAATTATTCTAAAGGACTGATAACAACTATCTTCCTTTAAGAAATATACTTGACAGTTTTATGGTAAAAGCATTAACAGAAGATTTTCTGTCAATTAGAAAAGGTTACTGCTGTTCATCTACTTTGGATGGCACTGAATATCTCTGTGCTTAAACTAACTTTCCTTTTTAAGAAAAATAAAATAAAAATTTAAAGCCTTCATTTAAATTTACCCGAGTTAGAATATCCATCCAAATCCTTGCTGCAAAGGTTAATTCTTCTCCCTATTAAAATACATCCATGTTTTGCTCAGCCTGAATTTGTCCAGATCAAATTGTATTTTGTATTGCTTGCATTAAGACTGATTTTGTGAAGATTCAGCAACACTGTTGCATGACAGACAATCATGCCCAGCACGTGTCAAGGCCTGTCATAATTATGTCATGTTATACCATAATACAATAGTAATTCTATCTTGTTATATCGTTTCTGAAATTATTAACTACATCTATGACTGAACTATTCTATTTTTTGTAAACACGTGTCTCCTGTTTGAGCTGTAAAAAACAATCTGACACTTTGACATCTTAAATAAGAACAGAAAGCATGTATTCACCACGTTAATTGGAGAAAAAGTCAATCTCAGTAGTCAGAGAAATGCAACTAGGTACTTAAAGTAGCACCTTCTCTATTAACTGCTGATACAATTTGGGGCTCCAGTGAAGTAAACAGTACACTGAAGTTACAGCACTCCTGAGAAGATGGACTTACTGTTTTGATGATTTTTTTTTGGAAAGTCTTTGTGTTGTGTTTATATTTTGGGAATCACAGTGAAAGAAGAATATTTATTTTGAGTCAGAGAAAGAACTGCTGAGCTCTGATGAAATATGCATTACAGTATATACTAGGTATTCACTTGTATTTTTTGCTATTGTTGCTGTCAGGTTTTCCTGGAGGAAGGACACATCTAACAGAACCACAAAACAATAGACTGCTTCAGCAGTCAGAGTGCAGATGCCTTTGAAAAAAAGTCTAGGGGTAAGGTCTAGGTAATTTCACAAAATCACCTCTGTTTCCCTCTGCAATGTCAAGTATGAAAATGTACATATCTCAACAGGTAGCAGGCCTCTGCCTTGTGCCATGGCCTAATGTCTCCTGCAGATGCAGAAGAGGAGACAAAAAGAACTGATGATTTTGGGATTCCTCATCTGAGGGTTAATGTAAACAAGAAAGTCATTCATATTTTTCCCGAAGGTCTGTTTTGGGAAGAATACTAAGAGCCAACAAAGGTTTCTAATCCATGTTTACTCCTTGGCTGATGACGTCCTGTCAACAAGACGTGTGATACAAGCTTCAGAGTTTGGCCAGTCTGTAACTACTGGAGGACTTCAGTGCCCACAGAAATAGCTTATCTGAATGTATGTAAAAACCAGTGGACTGTGGTCCAGGTAAGAGTTTGTGTAGAAATAGGAGACTAAGATGGTCCAGAGAGCGCTTCTTGTTTCAACCTAGGGTAGAAATCTTCTAGGGGCAGCAAAATGGAGATCAAGGGCATGGATATAGATTTGCTGACACTTTCTTCTCTGCCAGAACAGGCAGGTGCCAGCAGTTTAGAAAGTATGAGCTGCACAGCCAGGGTTCTTTGCTTCTCTGTACAGAAATAATGTGATTCTTCTCGCTTCTTCTGTGGAGAACATTTCTGTACAGAGCCAGTGGTTGTGTATATAGAAGTTAAGAACTCTGAGAAACAACTGTCACCACTTTCATCTCACAGTGACAGGATTAGAAAGTCCAGCTCAGGAAGTTTCTTATCTTACAAGGAATGTTTTTTGGGTTTATTCTTGGGGTTCCAAAACTCGGTTTATACTTAATTGCCAGAGGACCCTGAACTTATTCTGAAATGGTTGTTAGGACTAGGAATTCTCTCATCCTGGCACTGGGAAAACTTTTTAGGCTACTGGAATAGGTCCAGAAGAGGGCCACAAAGATGATCAGAGGGCTGGATCACCTTTCCTATGAGGACAGGCTGAAAGAGTTGGGGTTGTTCAGCCTGGACAAAAGAAGACTCCTGGGACACCTTAAAGAGACCTAGCATCTGAAGTAAGCCTACAAGAAGGCTGGGGAGGAACTTCTTAAAAGGGCTTGTAGTGATAGAACTAATGGCTTTAAACTGGAGAGGGGAGATTTACAGTAGAAATTAGGAAGAAGTTCTTCACTCTGAGGGTTGTGAGCCACTGGAACAGGTTGCCCAGCAAAGCTGTGGATGCTCCATCATTGGATGTGTTCAAGAACAGGTTGGATGGGGATGTGAACAACCTGATCTAGTGGGAGGTGTCCTTGCCCATGGCAGGGGGGTTAGAACTAGATAATCTTTAAGATCCCTTCCAACCCAGACTGTTCTATGATTCTACAGTTCTACTGGATCCTCCTAAAATATATATGTGAACTGTCTTTTCAGAACTAGATTTTGACTGCAGATGCTCAGTCACTTTCCTTACTGTTGGCATCGTGTTCACCAGTTAGAGGGACCCTGTATGTCCCAGAGAATTTTCAAATCCTCTCTTTGTATGACTGACCCACAGTGTAAGAAAGGTGGATGCTGTCCTGCTGTCCATGCTAGCATTGTAACCTCCTCCCTAGTGCTCTGGTCTCAGTTTAAATTTTGTAGTTAGGTGTCTTCTTGTATCACATTTTGATCAAAAAACTGGCTTCATTTGACTACAGTGCAAACACTTTGACCATTAAGAACGAAAAACTTTATTTACTTGGGAAGGTTGCTCACCCTTTTCTGTCAATGGAAATATAATTTGAAGTCTTGGTTGTGTAGCCTTCTGTAACACACTGGCATGGCACAGAAAACTCCTTGGATGCTTGAAAAGTTAGTGTACATATCTGCTCTGCCATGAAATGAAGTGACCTTTTTCCTGACAACAACAACAACAAAAAAGTAATTAGAAATCCTTCAATACATATGTTGATGAAGTTTGTGAGCTCCGATGATAATTCTTAACACCACCAACTCAGCTGCATCATCTGAAATAAATTTGCTTTGGAATTAAAGCAATGCAAATATATTTTTTCTTGGATGTAAAATTTAACTGTGGCTGCATATAGATGAAATCCATCATAATCAGATGTACTAAAATATTTGATCATGTTGATGTCTGCCAAACTAGTAATGATTCCTTTGCTATTTTTAAACCTCTGTCATACCTTGCTATCCAAATTCATTTCTTTTCTTGACCTAGAGGATCAGAAGCTGAAATGAGATGCAGGCAGCAACTACAGAATGCCTCTGACAGCCTTTCAGCTCTTGCTTGATTCAGGAAACAAACTTAAGCTAGAAAAATACTCTCTCTTTCAATTTCACTACTTTTTTTTTAATTTGAGGGTTGAAGCAAAGATGTTAGAAAGCCTTAAAAAAAAAGATTTTCCTGTTTGGGTTCTGGACCACACAAGGTCCCTTTTAGGTCCAGTTTCTGAGATAATTTAAATGGGGACAAGTGTTCTTCCCATACATCTTTGGAACTGCCCTTGACATATTAATTTATTATTCAGTACTCTGAGTCATGCATCAATTGCTGTCTCACCCCATTTACTAAAGAACAACTTAAAGACCATAGTAATACTCAAATCTTCATAATATATAAAAAAAGAAGTCTATTATTTATAGGTCCAGAATTAGATGTGGGATCCCACTGTGAAACAGAAAATTTATCCCACAGAGCAAGACAAAGTTTCCGTTTCTAGCCCTCCAGTGACTCTAATGCATTTGAAAGGTGTGACATGTTTGATGCAGAACAACTTTTATTTGCTGAAGGACTGAAACTTGCCTTTGGAGCAAACTTTACCTTTCAGGAAGAAGGAGAGGACTTTATTGTGACTGGTTGAATTTAAAGAAAATCAAAGACACCAGAGGGCTGAAGCTCCTGACGAAGTCCTATGGAAATGAATCCACAAGTAAAAGGTTTGTGAGGAGGTCACAGTTAGGTGATAAATTGATTTTTTAATAATAATTTTAATAATAATTTTAATACTATCATTACCTAGGCAATACTGCATTAACAAGTATCTGGCTTTCCAAAATAAATGAGAGTGTTGGATGATGCAATAATGTGTTTTAGTGGGGTCTTACAGACAGCAAAGCTTGACTGCAAACATCCTTCTCTTTCAAGGCCTTTCTGTTAGGTTTTTTTAGTATTTATTTCTTCTTTCTAACAGGAAACCATAATTTCTCTGAGACAGAGGCTTTCTGCTCAGGTATGTCAAACTTGGTTAACCTTTCCAAAGCTTCCAATGAACCACACAAGGTTTCTTGTGTGATTATTTATCAGACTTTAGTTAATAATATGTAATCATAACACTGATGATTCCACTCTTTTTAATTTTTTTTTTTACTTGGCTAAACTTTTAGTGCCCTCCAGTATACCTCTGGGAAATTTTCATTTATAGAGAAAAATCTGAGTGTTTTGACTGTATCTTCTGTGTCAGAACAAATAAATGTTAGTTTAGCAATTAAAAAAAAAGAAGTGTCTTCTTTTTGAAGAAGAAGCTGACACCAGACATGGCAGGGAGCTCTCATTAGTAGCAAACATATCACAGGATTTAAAGTGCTTCGTTGTTTTAAAATGATTAACCCAGATTTGGGTTTTTTTGTACTCTAAAAAACAACGATCTCTATATCAAGCCATGAGGGTTTTCAAACTACCTGACCTAGAAGTATCTCAGCTCTTTCTATTAGACCATATTTTAGAAAGGTATCTAAGTCTGCATAACAAGATGTGGACAGATGGTATTTGGATGGGGTAGAGGACTCAGTGCGTGACACCTTGAAGAGTTTCTCCTGACTTCTCTGATATGGAGGCAGCAAAGCCTGGAAGACTGCTCCTCACAGTTCTAGGGAAGGCAAGAGAGGCCCTTTCCAATTAATTGTGATCATTGCTGAAACTTTTTTAGGAGCACTTGTAACTTTAAAAAAAAAAAAAGAGAAAGAAAGAAAGAAGGGGGGTTGTGTAACGTGGAACAGGGGGGGAACCCTGCTGCCAAGTTCTGATTTAAACTGAGATTGGCATCAGCAGACATTTCCACATCAGCCTTTAGCACATCTGGTCCAGACCAAACAAATAGAAGATTTATTCTGTCAGTGAGATCATTTAGCATTCCTTTTTATGCTTCAGAAAGAGCCTGTACCTGTCAGTCACCAAAGCAGTAGGCTTTTGGTGGCTGGGCTCTGTTGCCTTTTCTGACTAGCCTTGATCTGAGACTTCTAAGAAGGCTTGTGTTCACCCGCTCCACCTGGGAGACCAGTACCCATGCCAAGTTCATTTCCATAGTCTTATAAAAATCTCCTGGAGGATTTCAAACATCTGCTCATAAGTAAAGAAACATTGTCTTGAGATATAACAATAATATAAAGGGCAACTGAACCTTCCTTGCAAATAAAACTGAGCTAATAAATAATTTTGTTTCAACAGTTTTATACAACTCAAACAAAAAATGAATAGAGCTAAACATGCACACACACATGAAAAATCACCTATAAATGGTTTTCTTTTAATACCTTCAGCTACTTTTTTTTTTTCTTCCTTTTGGTCAAGAGTTTTGATTTGATTTGTTTTAATTTCTGAGCACTTGATGCTAATTATTGAAAGGAAAAGCTTATGAAAATAGGTGGATGACACAATTGTTCTAATAGCAACAATAATTTGTCATCTTTTCCTGGCACATTACAAGTAAAACTTATAAATATTAAATAACCAGGTCTTGGTGCAAACCCTCATCAGATCCCCTCCCCTTCATCAGGTGTCTCAGCAATACAAACTGTGAACTCCCCTCCTCATCCAACACAAAATGGAGTCACTTCACGAATGGAGCGTGTCAGCTATTAAATAAATTTGACAATACACTGAAACAGTTTGAACAGTAACTGAAGGCAGCTGAAGGAGCTGAGGGACATTAAGACGTTCAAAATGTAATTACCTGCTCTTGAATTTCAGTGTGATCTTAGAATTAAATTCCCTTATTAATAATATGGGGTCCAGACAATTTTAGGACAGTCAGAATGGGCCAGGACCAAATAGAGGAATGTGAATATAAGAGCTGGGCAGATCATGCAGAAAAATAGGACTCCTTTGACTTTTTTTGTATTTGAAGATTAATATTCACTTTCTTAAAAGTTTTTCTTGATATTTGTTCATTATTATAAACAGTAATATTCTGATTTTAAAATGATACCCTCACTCAAAAAGGTGTCATCTCTCCCTTAAAATACATCTGATTAAAAAAAGAATAAAAAAGGTTTAATTTGCAAAATAATTACTATCACTAAGACACAGAGGGTGTCATTCAAACTGACTTCTTTCTAGAAATGCTTATCTCCACAACTCTGTCAGCAGTCAATAACAGGAAGAAAAACATTCACCTTAAGAAGAGCCAGTGTGTTTGTTTCCAATGATTATGAAGAAACATTAACGATATTTTCTTTCCTGAGCTGAAATTAACACAAGTTTAGATGTCTTCCCAAAAGGTGTGGAATAAACTTGGTGTATATATATTTTTTTTTTATGTTCTGGTATGAAGCATTGTCACGGAAGAAGCTGGAGTGCAGTTTTGATGCTCTCACCCTGTGCTGATGTTGTTAGTATCTCATACAAGCTCTACCCAAGTTATGGGCCTGCTTGCAGAGATCAATTTGCTCAGTTCAGCAGCCCGTGTAATGCAAGAGGTCAGAGGAGACAGTCACAATGCTCCCTGCAGCCCTTTAACAGTCGATGTGTGAAGCCATTAAAGCAAAAATTATTGAAACTGAATTCTGCTTTCCATTGTTTTCTGATAGGCAGGTTCCCAGCTCTCACTCCATCACTTTCCTCATGCATTATGGAATTGAGCCACATCATGTCTTTCATACTTGTCTAAGCTGAAGAATCATTCTTAGCTAGGAAGAGCAGCAGTATTAGTCTGTTCAATGATGGAATTCAACTCACTTCTCAGCCTTCCTTTCTGTCCCTCGAATAACAGTGTTAAGTTTTGGATCCCTCACTCCAAGAAGGACACTGAGGTGCTGAAGCATGTCCAAAGAAAGGCAACGAAGATGGTGAAGGGTTTAGAAAACACATCTTGTATGTGACTGAGGAACCTGTGGTTGTTCAGACTGGAGAAAAGGTACATGGGAGACCTTATTGCTCTCTGCAACTCTCTGAAATGAGGTTGCAGCGAGGTGGGTCTCAGTCTATTCTCCCATGTAGCAAGTGATAAGAGGAAATAGCCTCAAGTTGTGTCAGGAGGAGGTTTCAACTAGATATTTGGAAAAATTTATTCCATACAAGGGTTGTCAGCCCAGGAACAGTCTGCCCAGGGCAGTGGTGGAGGCCCCATTCCTGGAAAGGTTTCAAATACATGTAGATGTGGTGAAAAGGGACATGGCTTAGTGGTGCATTTGGGAGTAATGGGTTGGACTTGATAATCTTGGAGGTTTCTTCTAACCAGATTGATTCTATGATTCCTAATCTTAGTATGCAATGTCAAAGCCACAAAGGAAGACAGTTAATCCTCCTTTTGACTAACTCTCGCAGTACAAAATCAGTAGCTATGTGAGCTCACTTAAGTATGGTGGCTAAAAAAATAAATGTCAAGGAAAAAGTAAATTATGAGATGAGAGGGGAAAAAAATAACCCAAAGAGAGGGGTGAAAAGAAGAATGGAAGAAAGGGAATGAAAGGGGGAGAGAAATGAAAGGTTTTACAAATGGGATCACTGTACAAACAAATTACAATTGTACAAGGAAGAAAAATTGTGGTAAAATGGAGCTTAAAGATGATGTTAAAAAAAAACCAACTAATTTTATATTCCCAATTTGACTGAAATCAAGCCCCCTTGCGCTCCAGCTAATCCTCAGATAACAGAGGAGCTGGGGGCTGCTTACCCTTCACCCACTTCTTACACAATCATTAGTGGGTCCATCCTGGCTCCCAAAATAGGGATGGAGCGGTGACCTCAGATTCACTCGCTCTACCCCCAAGATCTCCAGCAGCCACTCTATCGGCCACCAGACAGGGTACCTTTTCCCACAGGGGACTATGCTGCACGCCAGATGTCTCTGCACGATTTACCAGCAGCCCTGGCCACGCATGTTGCAAGAGGCCTATGCAGACACATGAACTATCCCCACTTCTCATTGAAATGAGCCCTCCACCCCTTTGCGCCTGCGTGGTGCCTCGTGGTGGTGGTCAGGGGTCCCAGCGATGAAGAGGCTCCNGGGGGAGAGAAATGAAAGGTTTAACAAATGGGATCACTGCACAAACAAATTACAATTGTACAAGGAAGAAAAATTGTGGTAAAATGGAGCTTAAAGATGATGTTAAAAAAAAACCAACTAATTTTATATTCCCAATTNCCGCAGCTGGTAGTCCTTACCGCTTGTGCAGACTCAGGCCCTGGGGCCTAGCCGAGCCGGCTGCTATCTTCTTTCTTTGTTTTGCTTCTTGCTGAAGACCTTATTGTTTTGTAGTTAATCTCATCAAGTACCAGACCAAAAGGGATG
>VWZY01004273.1:1309394-1369698 GCA_013399075.1 Chloroceryle aenea
GGATGCCAAGGTCCCTCTTCATGGAGCTTCTTTCCAGCAGATCTAACCCTAACCTGTACCAGTACGTGGTGGTGTTCCTCCCCAGGGGTAGGACTCTACACTTCTCCTTGTTGAATTTCATTAAGTTTGCCTTTGCCTAGCTCTCCAGTCTGTCCAGATCTCATTCGATGACAGTACAGCCTTCCAGTGTATCAGCCACTCCTCCCAGCTTAGTATCATCCTCAAACTTACTGAGGGTACACTCTATCCCTTCGTTCAGGTCATTGGTGAAAATGTTGAATAAAACTGGACCCAGAAGTGACCCCTGGGGAACACCACTACTTACAGGTTGCCAGCTGGACTCTGCACCACAGATCAGAACGCTCTGATTAACCTACCTGAAAGATTATGACTCACTGCTACATTTTCATTTGAGTTTCCCATCAATATAATTAGAGCTGAGACAGGCTGTGATATGATATGTGGAGCAGCACAAATACTGATGGACAAGGACAGTACAGGCAGAATTACGGGGAAAGAATATTCTGTAAGGGTAGAATCAGACAGATTTCAGGGTGAGCATTTTGTGATTTTTTCCATTATTGGTTTATAAAAATAAAAAAAGTACTGGTGAATTCACATTGCTCTATATAAGCAAAAGAGGAAAACAGGCTACATACAGATGATAGAAAAATAGCCTTAATTTCATTGCCAGCTATTTCTACACCAAGCCCTAAGAAACACAACCTGCCTCTGGAGGAGAGAGCAGACACCCCTCACAGCAGCCTCAGCCAATTCTCCCTTTCTTCCCTGTTCCTCCAGACAGATGCTGAGCAAGTCTGACTCCCCACAGCTTCCTTCCCTATTTCTTTATATTTTCCCCTTTATTTTATCTGTGATTTCCTGTAGTGGCAATATAACAGTCTTACTTCTGTAACCTTTAAGGGGAAAAATTCAACTTTGCTCCTGCTTCTGAGAAGACCATTACAATGTATGCATTTGGGATTCTCAAAATGGCCAAGCAGCAGAGCATCAGTTTTACTTGCTTTGGAGTCTCTGCTAATCTCAGTTTCTTGCCTGCCCCAGTGCTTTGTTTATGCAGTTGTTTTGCTGTTCCCTGCTTCCCCTACAAATGTTGTTTTGACATCATGGTCACCAGGTGCCCCACCACCCCTTCCATCAACAGACACTTGTGCAGCAGATGGTACAAATGGGTTGGCAATAATTTAGTGCCTCAGCATTGGATTGCCTTGTCTGGTGCTTGTAATGGTGACTAGACATGGCTAATGACAATAACAGGGAATGAAATTTTTAAAAAAAACAACCTGAAGGGATACATTTTCAGAGAAGAAAGTAGCTTTTCCATGAGCCAAACACTCTGCTGAATATCTCTGTTCCTAAGAAGCATGAGCTATATTCTGTAGCAATAGATGATTATTTTGGAAAGGTACCTTCAGTTTAATCACTTTAAAAATGTCAAGATTTCCATTTGATCATCATAACTCAGATGACTCCGATTAGATTTTCTGACTAGCATTACAAGAGTATGGTTAGTTTAGCTATGATGCTCTAAGGACAGAAAGTAAATAAGGCTGGTTAAAGAGTGGTGATAGCTTTCATCAGACCAACAAATTATTGTCTATGTGTTACATACCTACTGGAATATGGAAAGGTATAGTTATAATTATAACTCAGTGGTAAACACTGAAGTTTTTATTCTCGATTTTAATTTTTGCTACAAAATGTGATTGATCAGACAGGTTTTTTTATACAAGCTAAACCCTTATGGAGTTAGAGTTCAATTCAATGTGAATTATCTTAAAGTTCACGGCTGTTCGTGTGCAGGGTTCCAATATAGTGTTCAGTGACTTACAGGAATATATGGATCACACAAAGAGTTAGAAATGAGTCATAATTAGTTCCTTTACTCTGCTGGCTTCTTATTCTTTGAATAAATCCCTTCAACTGTTTTCATCCATTTTGCTGCTTCTAAATTAGAGATAATATTCCTGCCCCAGCGATCCTGTAATGATTAATTAATCACTTCAAATCACTTGGGACTTGAAAAGGTGTTCTTGTGTGTTGTATGTGACTTCACATATGCAGGATATGGATAAATATTTCCTTTACTTTGTATGTTAGCTATAAAGGGTGTCATTCTAGAATCAGCACTGAAATTTTTGAACAAGAATAATCAAAAAGCCTTGTCTTGGGAATTCAGGCTGTCAAATTCAAATGACAGTCATACTTCCCATCTCCAAATTATCTCCAGATATAAAGTTCTTTTTTCTTGAATTTTTTTTCTCTCAAGGCTCAAGAAGCAGAAGCTATTGATACTGTAGAAATTCCACACTGCTTCCCTTTTCCAGTATGATAAGGAGATATTTGTATTCTACTTTGTGGGTCTTTGTCAGACAATGTATATTATACTGCAGTCTGGGCCACAGAGAGGTACAATGCAACTCCTGCCATTGCTGATGTCAGGTTAAGAAAAAGGAAGAAATAAAGTAGAGATTTATTTAAAAAAAAAGATAAAAGATGCATTCTGGCTTCTTAAGCAGCATCACTAACCATCAATATTCTGAAGTACCACAGGCAAGATTGAGCAAAAGATCACTAAAAATCCAGTCAGTTGTTCTTAAGGTGTTTTCTGGACATAAGTATATAACAAGATCAACATACAAAAATGAGGCAGTTCTGCAAATATATTACTAGTTTCTTCTAGTGAGTGAGAAAAATAAACAAAATGTGAATAAAAAGTTGTAATGCCTTTTTTTTTCTTTTTCCTAAACTAATATCTATTCTTTTTAGCTTTTTAAAGGATGCAGACAGCTTGCCTCTCCCGTGATCACTATATGATTGAGTCAAAAGCCAGTAATATTTTATTTGCTACTTATGATATTTAATCTAGAGCTGGATATTTCCTTTAGTGGAAGGGAAAAAATATACTAGCTAGAGCCCTGGCATACATTTACAGCTCAGCCTCAATTTTTTACATGATTTTGGGTATATGTTTCAAATCCACTGTGGCTCAATTCCCCATCTCTTGATCAAAGCTAATAATATTCCCTTGCCCTTGCCCTTTCACTGTTTCTTTTGTCTAGACTAAGTACGGTCATTTAGTATTTTCCAGGCAAAATAATTTTCCACCAGATTCACCATAACTAAACAATGTCGAAGAAATATGTCTATTGCACTGAATTTTTTGATACAGAAAACCAGAAGGGTGGGATAAACACTGTGATATCCAGTGGTACCCCTTTGACAAAATAGGTCTGCTTGGCCATACATGCTCCAAATCTCTGGAATAGGCCACTTCTTAAAAAGTCACTACTTCTACAGCTAATCTCATACATAAAAAATCAAGAGTCATAAACTTCCAGGTCATTCCAGGGCTCTTGCTCCAGCTTTCCTTACGCAGCATGGGCAGATTTCCAAACTCTGAAGGAATGCTTACTGTGTTGATGTAGACACATTGCTTATCCTCAAAGGCTCTTTGACTTCCATCTCATTTTGTGGTTCCTCTCACTGGCTGCCTATTGCCCAGGCAGGTCAGCTAATAATGTCCTATACTTCCCAGGAGAACGTTTCCCACTGTGACCTGGATATTCTGAAAATAATTTTACTTTGAGTTTTACACTCAAGCCTAGTCAGCCTTATAACCATGGGAGTAAAATTCCACTTCAAAAAACATGCTCTTTTTGTTATTTCTGTTTTGATAGTCTGCCATGATGCAAATAATACTAAATAATGATAATTCTTAGAAATATTTCCCATGTTAAAGCAGAGCAAGAAATCAGAATCTGGCAAATGTTTGGAAACTGGAACTTTGAGCAACCAGAGCTGAAATTCAAAAAATTCAAATAGCTACAATGATTTCACAGCCTTTCTAGCTACAAAATACTTCTACTTTCAATGGGGTATTATTTCCATCCCCAGAAAGGGGTCCTTCCTCTTTACTATACATTTCAATTCAGTTCTCATAACGGTTTTGAGAAATTACATAAAATAACTAATTTTTTAAGTAAAGAAATAAGTGTTTAGGAGGCAGGAGAAGACCAGTGCTGCAAAAACTAGTAAAAAACAGGTACAAACATTATTTTCTGGCTGCTCTTTTTTTTAAAAGTATGCATTTAAAGAAGACATGTGCAGACATTTTATAGTGGAAGATACCAAGAAGTTCCTTCTCATTTTTAATTTTACTTTGATTTCCTTATATCCCACTGTTTGAAAGGTGGTCCCATGTTTGTGTATGTGTGTGTCTGTGTATGAGGACATATTAATATATCAATTAGATATGGGCTCATTAGTATAAGTGCATGTGATTGTCCTCTGTTCTGCTTGAGAACTAAAGTTAATCAGATAAACTTCAAAGGGCAAACTGAAGGATTATGCCTTTCCTCATGGGGAAACACTCCTTCCTTTGAAGTACCTGTTGGCATCCAGAAAGTTCTGTCAAGTCATCAATACATTTAAGTACCTTGGGGTAGTTTCCTACCTTTTTCCTCTCATGTAAAAAGCCTTTCTTTTTCTCTCATGTAAATATTCTCCTTAGCCCAATGAGACCTGGAACCCCAGTTGATGCCCTGGGCACCATCACCATAGCCAGAATCAGCCAGTCATCAAACATTTTATTATCCAGAAGTAATTTGGTTCTTCACACGTTCTACAAACATAGCTAGAAAATAACAATATTAGGAAGGCTTAAACTTCTAGTCTACAAGGTGCCTATACAATGCTAACCAGGGTTATCCTTGTTAATTCAGAATTGATTTTTTTTTATATGTAAGTGTTTCCTCAGTTCAGCGATTAAATAAAATCTCGGACCTCAATAACATGCCTGCATTTTATTGCTACCAGTAGACAAGTCTGGCATTTTCTCCTCTGTTTATTCAACAGCAAACCACTATTATGTGCAAAACAAAAAGCAGCACAGTTAGAACGTTTAAATCCTTTTTTTTTTAACCACTCAGACTAAACTACACAAAAACAGCCAGTCATTTCTTCCCTGCCAACTGATTATGCAGCCATGTTGTTTGAAAGCTTGCATAATTTACATTAGCATGCCTAAGATCTCAGGTGACTATGCCTTTGAGGCCAGCATGATAGCCCCAGTGGACCAAGATTTGATATTCTTCCCAATATCTGACCCTTTTTTCCTTGTTAATTATAGGCAGACTTCCCTGGCCTGGGCCCGGATCTGCACCTGTTTCCCATCTCTGAGCAGCTGCTAATTAGGTTGCAAATGGTGGGGCTGGGCAGAGCTGGCCATACATGCTTCAGCAGTCTATTGATCAGATTGGCATGCCATGCATACAACAATTGTTACCTTCTGAACCTACTTCCCACAATAAAAGCTGCTCACAGACACCACATTGTGTTGAAATAATAATTGTATCACTTCTTATATTGGTGATACATTACAGTGTTGCTCCAATGAAATAAGGGACAACAGAAGATGGCTTTGGGGTTCAAAACTGCCTTGTGCCAGGGCAATTAATGAATATCTTGAGTTATGTATATTTAATATAGAGGTGTGACTCCACCAGAGTATCTAAAAATATGGTAATGTTACAGGGACATTTATTAATGTTTTTTTTCACAGTCATTTATTTGTCTTTTTAGTCCTAGGATGACTTGTGAATCTTATATTGGAAATGGAACTGTTAATGATCTTATGCTGAAATAGTTATTTTAAAATTTATTTTGATTAGTGGTATTTTTTATACTGAAATTCAGGAGAAATTCACATACATAAGAATTCTGTAATTAGTATAACATCATAGGAGTATCTGATGATATATCAGCTAAAGAAATAGCTTCCTTTTGTCACTTAAAATGAGGAAATAATGGTGAAAAGAAGTTTAATTTGCTGTTGAAAGTTAAAATGTAAGCTAGATGTATATTTCTTTCTTTCAATTATAATAAGCATTCAGAAATCTACCTCCAATGTAGACAGTTGTGCTGTAGGCATCTCAAGTTGGATGAAATTAATCCTATGCAAAGAATGGCACATAAATAAATGTCTCAGATGTCCTCAGTCTTGTCCAAAGACTGCAGATTGATATCATTGTGCTAATCCTGGATGCACTTTAAGACAAAGCAGATTGTACTGGTGCCTTTTCTGAGGCATTCAGATTGACCTCACACTATGTATTTCTCTGTGGTGTAGAGTTGAGCTTGTGATGAAGGCAACTGAGTTCAGGTGTTTACATAAGCATACTTATAGGTATGATAACTGTCTAAGTTTCTGTTATAGTTCATGGTAACCTAGTCAGTAGAGTCAAGCAGGGATGGTTCAGCTGTCATTTGCTAAAATACAAGAATTTACCACCATCTGAAATACATCAGGATATTTGAAACATTTACATGGATCTGACAAACATGCTTGCAAGACTGTGTGATTCTCATGTTATTCTGAAGCAAGAGCTGGAAAACTAGAGGGTATTTAAAATAAGACTAGATGTGGCTTTGTATAAAACTGAATGGATTCCTATTTACCAGTTATCTACTGACTATAACAAGAGCTTAGGTGTCTAGGGGTACATAAACTTAGTAGTCTCCATCTGGAGCTCAACACTGATACATAAACAGAATCATCACTTAAATTTTGGTGTTCTGAATAAGACACTCTAGAGCATTCAAGAAGTCTGCATGAAGCAGAATTATATGTAAGGGAATGACAACTTTCTAGAACAACAGGTGGAGATCAAGTAAAATTCTTCACAGACTCTAAAGTGCCATTAGACTTTAAGAGGTTTGAATGCTGCTCTACAGCAGCTTGATTCATTTGACAGGTTTCTACTTCCATCTAAGGCACCCTATTCTAGTGTGCCTGACCTTCAGCTACTGTCCAGAGTCTTCTATGGATTCTGTGTAACATCTGCCAACCCCATGGGGCTGTGCTATATATCCTAGGGCATTTCAGATGGCACTAGACACCTCATTTTAGGGAACTGAATCCAACTCTATTTCAGTGTTGCTTTGTGGAAAAAGTCCTGAGAATACTATTCACTGTCAAGTTGCTTCTTTCCAACTAAACAAGGATGGGTTGTCACCAGACAGAAGAAGCAACAACCAAACCAATGAGCTACCTCTGTAGTAATATTTAGCAGTTCAAGATAAAATTTTAAAGTGCCAGTGTTGTTGGTCCTCAGAGAAAAAAGCAAGTATATTAGAAGCACACAAATTTATCTGCAATTGCATAATGAACAATTTTTATATTTTTATCAGAAAATAGTAATAATAATTTTGTTTTTCCAGCTCAATTAGTGTTAAGGCTATGAATGTTTCAGAGCAGCAGAGAGTTCCTTATGGAAAGAATTAGTCAACTTAATCTCATTCCAAGACATGTCTAAAGTGGGTGAGACAAGTTAACCATGAAATCTGTAGGAATCCTCCTCGTTTTATCATACTAACTGCACAGCTTTTGGAAACCTAAAAATATGTGAATTACTCCAAAATTTTACAGGTAGGGAAAATGTGGTATAGAGAAGCTAAAGTGACTTGTTTGAGTAGGTAAGAAGGATCTTTGCAAGTCTGGAAAGGATTCTAAAAGTATCCTGCACCCAATACACTGTATCATTCTTCTGCCTATCTGGAAACATATATAATTTATAAATCTTCCACTGTGATCAAGAAGTTGTTACCAATTGATTATATAACAGAACATCCTCTATGGTTTTAGATCTTAAATTTAAAAAAAGCAAAATTAAATCACTAAATGATAATTATTTCTTGTTTTTTAAATTATCATGTTACTAAGAACAAGTACAAGAGGAAGTCATCTGCAGTAGTCTGAGAAACTCATGTTTCTTTACCCAATCTTACATCATGATGAATGATGTAAGAACAAAGTACCCATCACTTGCAAACTGAGATATTTGCAGTCCAAAGGATTCTTTGCCAAAGGAAATATTCTGAAGCAATTGTGCATAGAATTCAGAATAAATTGAAGATTTTCATAAACAGAGAATCATGTGAAACTCACCCTATAAATAATTCACTGTAAATTATTCGTTCATTTTAGGATCTACGGGCCAGATTCCCAGCTGGTGTAAATTCATATCATTCTATTGGCTTCTGTGAAGCTATGATGATTTACACCAGCTGAGTAGCTGACCCAATGTGTTGATGAAGAAAATTTTATCAGCATAAAAGGACAGGATATGCTTTGAAAAAGAACAGAGTGACATGCACTGAAAACAGTAACAAAACAGTTCACTAATTGTTCACAATCTTAATACGTGTGTGGATGGTGCAAACTAGATAGAAAGCCTTTTGTGCAAGCTAATAGTGTGCTAGGAAGCTACAGCAGGTGAAAACATAATATTCATCTTCCTGTTTTTCAGGAAATGATGATCTGAAACAATACTTGGCAGCTTAACTCTTGTCAGACTGTTGTTTTACAAAATCCAGCATTTCCTTTACTTTGAATTTGTATTAGCAGAGGATGAATCATTGATGCTGCCGGATCCCCTCATTTTTCATATACAGCAGAATGAATTATTTTCACATATCATGTCATGAGCTTTCTCTATTTTTGCATTTTCCCACTGCAGTTGAATCAAAGTGAATATTTCATAGAGATTCCTTTTCTGTAGGGTTTGGCCATAAATCAGATTTGCTGCAATCTATCTGCAGAGGTGACCTGTTTTCTCAAAGCTACCATGGCAAAAAAATCCAACAACAACAAAACCAAAACCTTCCTAGTAACTAAATCCTAACCATAGTATTTTTTTAATTGCAGACATAGACTAACGAATATTTTAAAATTTGCATAACTTACTTTTTATTAAATGTTTAAATACATAAAAACGCTGCATAGAGTTAGCTTTAATATTTTGGACAGGCTTGGGATATAATCTGTCTCAAGCCAAGGAAGAAAGGAAGCAGAAAAGGTAGTGGCTAAATTTACATCAGCACATGACTGGATAAGAGTGGTTATGTTATAGTTAAGTGCATTATGAAAGATTTAGAAAACTCTGGTCTTGGCTTTAGGCTTAAAGTAATTAGCATTTTTTGCATATATGAATCAGTTGAGATTCTGAATCTAACTTTAGGGGCATTAAAGTTTTTAATACAATCCCTTAGCTTGTGTTCAGAGGCAATGTAGTAAGGAGCATCAGGGAATGAGTAAGTACCTGATATAATACAGCAGTACTTGTACCCTTGCACTTCAGTGAATTGATTCTTTTAGGGCTGAATCAGATTTAAGTCCCAAATGCAGAAGCTGACCAAGATCCAAACTTATGGACAGATTCTAATTATTAGGCCATGGAAATTCAAGAAAAGCATTTGGAAAGAGGGAAAATTTAGATTAAATGAGAACAAAATTTCTGTTCCTTTTTACGTGGAAGCTTGACCAAGTATGAATTATATGATGGACTGTGATAGCAAGGAGCTGGACCTGATGATCCATTTCATGTTCTTGGGAGAGCTGATTCAATGGGCATGAAAAACATCTATGATTTTCTGTTGGTCAAACATTTTCTTTCTTCCTTTTGTTCCCCACTGCCTCAAAGTGTGTCATTTAATCTTTTTCTTTTAGGGAGAGTCATAATGGTTAAGCATCTGTAGTTATCCCTTTTTAGGAACATCTGTGAGAACAGAATTTAGGAGTTCTCATTTTAAAAACTCATGTTTACTTCTTGGTCTGGAAAACTTGGTCACAGTTATCCAAATCAATAAGATTCAAAATAGTTCTGAATAGTCCATCAGAAGACACAAAGCCATTCTCTCAACACAGATTATCCTCTGTGCTGAGAAAATGTCAGGTTTGAACCTGAAGGTACTTAATTATGACAATAAAAAGAAAAAATGCTTGCAAGAAACATTCTACAAACATCAGTTCATCTCAGTAAGGATCTCATGATTTACCTGATCCATTATACACCACAAATAACAAAGCACAAATATTTGCTGAAAATATGTCTGTGAATAAGTGATGAGCATGCACAGACACACACTCACAAAGATTAATGTGCTGAACAGACTTTTTACTCTGAATTGCTTCTCTGGTCCTTTTTTTCTCTGATTATTTTATTATTCTAATTTATTTCCACAGCAGATAAGAAGAGTCAGTGGCTTGGTCTATGAGCAAAGCACAGATGCCAATCGTGGAATACCAACAAAAATTTGGGCATCAAAATCTAGATCTGTCGTTATCAGATCCTCTCTCGATCTATTAAAATTTCTTGGGTGTTTGTCACTTAGAATCTGGAGCTTCTCTGAAGGTCTTCAGTCTCAACATATCAAATCTTCTTGGGTACCCAGCTCTTGTGCAGAGTCTTCCAGTATAACAAGTGATGTTAATTCATTTCTACCAGGAAACTTAAGCCAATGAGGAAATCCAGCAAGTTATTTAGATCAGGTTTTTGATAAAACATAGCAGCGAGTGTAGTCTTAAAGTACATCCAGCCTGCAGGTATTTCCCCTTTATTTCCTGTGATGCAGCTGTGCAGTGTGTAAATTTTCTGTCCCTAACCACTTGCAGGACTTTAAACTTTTTGTGCAATCTTCTCAAAACTCCCTAATGAACTTCAGGCAAAATTACAGGGGTTAATTCTAACATTTTTTCCTCTCCTCATCCTAGCCAAGTGCCTGAACAAATATAGAGACTTATCATCTATCTCAGTTTTCCTTAATGCTTTTATGAAAGGTAGAATGACTTTGCTAGAAAACCTGAGGATTTGCCTCCAAAAGAGGTTATTTATTATTGTTTAGGTAGACAGTGTTATAAAAAAACACAGAAAAAAAGAAACTAAAATGGTTCTCTTACTTCTTTGACAAAATATTTTATCCTACAGGTAGAGAAAGCAGTGGTGTATGTTCTTTCAACTGTGTTTTGAATAAATGTTATGAAAAAAAAAAAATTGGATTCAATCTTTAGTAGAGACAATGAAGGACAGTCCAAAGAAACATGTCAGAGAAATACCAAAACATATGTTAAAGTGTTGGTATTTGTCTGTGGGGGTTGGAATTGCTATCGCTAGGAAACCACTTCTCCAGCATGCTGACTTCCCTAGGAAGAACCGAAACCTTGCCAATGAGCTTCTTGAAAGAGCAGAGTCACAAACAGCAGCTGAAATCCTTCCCTTGAATAGCTGCCTTTAAATACACTGAAATAGTACTGACAGCCAGAGGGTTAGAAGACTGAATTTATTGATTTGCTTCTTTCCCCTTCAGCAGTCCAATTGGTTGTAACTATGTGGGCACCAACTCACCAAGCATCATTCATGGTTTTGAACCCATGCCAGTTATACATAAACTGTACATCAAATCAGGGAGAGGAAGGGAGAGAAGGCAAGAACCTATGCAGCTTCTTAGTGAAGTAGTCACTGCATTACTTTTGTTTGCCTCTTCCACCTGTGTGCAAAGAAATATGTAAATACACAGAATATACACAGCTTATCAGTAAAAAGCAGTTATCCATTGCTTAAACAAACACAGAAGATAGCTGAGATTAATGAGCTGCTAGACTAAACATTGGTAGGGTCACCACCAACAAGAGGACACCCAGTCAGAGGGTAAAATGGTCAGACTTCTTGATGATCCTGAGTGCTTTCCTGTATTTTCTTTTATCATTTTATACTGTTCTAAGTTGACATTTTCCTTCTTGAATACTTGAGCTTCTTTCTATCACCATTTCAACAAATTTACCTCTAGTGGCAATTTTCCTTTCTTACATGTTTCTACACAATATACTTTCTAAGAGATTTTTTTCTTTCCTGACATTTTTAGATTAGGTATGGAAGGAGGATCCACAGTAGATGAATTTACTTGTTATTAACAAGGAATATGAATAAAAGTTAAGCATTGATTAAATAATCCTGTTTAATTTTCAGGTGTGATTAAACAGATTCCTGAGGGTTTTTTTTCCTCATGAGCAATGACGTGGGAGTGCTACTAAACACTTTTAAAAATAGGATCATTTATGGTATGCTCGAAGAAAGAAGAGAACATGTCTGCAAACCCTGGTGAAAACATGCATTTGGACTTCTCTAAATAAAATAAATAAATAAAGTTCACTGGTTTTGAATAATCCTTGTCATGGGAACTCAGCAAGGCCTAATCAGAGGCCAGGAAATCATCACATATGAAGAAACTGAGGTCTAGCTCTAGAAAAAGTACATGTCCCATAAATCCCGTGTTATATCAAATGACAATATTCATATGAATTACTCCCTGTGTGACTAAACTCCCTTTTCAGTCAATAATCATCTCCATTTAACCAGCAGAAAACTCCCAAGAACCTCTTGGAGATTGCTTCACTTACATAACCACATCAGAGTTTCTCTAGGTTATTTGAGACCTCTGCATGGTCACAGTGGATGTGGTACAGGCCGTACAGGAGAGCCATGATCTGGAAAAAGAAGGTCAAGGGGTACAACTTCAGTCATCTCAAATGGTACTAGATGAACATTTTTAGGCAACTGAACTATGTTGATTAAATTCCCATTATGAATAATGGGAGCTCAGGCATACAGTACCCATGCAAGCACCTAGGCCTCAAACACCTAAATTTGGGTGTATTAATCTTGAACCAAATCATATCCTAGGTAATTAATATGGAGTAGACACTGAGTAGTCAGCTGGCTAAACACCAGCATTTAGTGTCATTTGGGATAACCTGAAGTATTCCACCTGGATTCCAGCTGCAACTCTTATGTCTCAGATGGCAGTAGGAACCACAGCTTGTGTGGCCTATTAAACTGAGACACTAAATTTTAGATGGCTAAAATTAGGTTAGATGAATCCTGCTTTCAGGCCCTCAGGTTGCTACTTTTAAATCTTCTACACCCTATTAATCTGACACCTAAAAGCTAAGACTGGGAATAAAAATTATGCCCTTCATAGGCTTCTAAATGCAAGGAATACTTTATTACTCCTTGATAGGAAATAAGGCCTGAGGATATTTTACACCCTGAAGTCTTACAGAGGCATTCAGCGTATGCGTTTCTATAAGCTTGAAATGTTGCATCCAGACAAACATGATTTATAATAACTTTATGTCTCTTAGAGACGCATAAGCTTGGTCAGTGGATTGGGTGGAAGAAAGGGAGACAGACTGTTTATTTGTCAATGGTGCTACTTAAAATCAGTCATCATCATTTTGATACTGTCTTAATGATATCTATTCAAAGATTAACTTACTCGTATTCTCATCAAGGTATGATGCTACTTTTTGAAGAATAGTTTATTATCTGAAGACTTTCTAACATCTTCCATTACTTCAGTTTTCCACAAAAATTAAAATAGACTGACTAAATTGCACTTTGAGTTGCTGCATTTTGCTCCTAATATCCTGTCTGGTTCACAAATCCTGCTCTATATCCACTTCTGGATTTTGTGATAAAACCAAGCAAAGTAAAATTTCGACAACTAAAGACTGGATGAATACACAACAGCTAGATCCAGTAGATTACAGAGCAGTTCAGTATGAGAAGAACTAAAAATCCCTTCTACTTCTGCTACTCTAAGTTCCTAACCAGGACTCTAGCTATGTAAAAAGTGACAACGACTGACATATTGGTGCCTAGGAAACATTTAAAATCAAAGGCAGGCCTCTTTTCTCAAAGTTTTTGTTTATGTTAATGATCTGTGCATTAATGTGTCAGCTATTTCCTTTTCTTAAGTCTCTTCAGTGATAAATCCTGGACAATGAAATAAGTTATTTATTCCGAAACAAGTTTTTCTTAAAACCTTGTTTATTTACACATCTAGGAGTATATACACATACACATTCCTAGATGCATAAGTATGTTCACATACACATTCCTAGAAGGGAACAAGACTCCTTGACATTACATCACGCTTCCAATAGCTGCAGACCTGCCATGTTTGAGGATCCTTTAAAGACTCTCTTGGTTAGATAATATTATTTTATTTTCCAACTTAAAGAAAAGAGGCATAAGGTCATGATAACTACAAGTCACTGGCCTTAGCTGTACACCTCTGGGACAGGATTCAGTGTGAAATAATGGACACAATTCAGTTCAACTGAGTCATATGTTTAGGTCAGGTATCATCACCCAAAGCTCCTTTATGCTCAAAGGAAAGAAATCGGTACTTTCAAATGTGAATCATCTGATACACTTTGGATTTTTTTTTTGTTTTGGGATGAGATGAACCACCCTCTAGAGGCAAAAAAATCATTTAACAGTGACTTCTTAGCAACCTCTGCTGTTAAACTACAAGCTAAGAGAAAAACTGTATTTCTGAAGTTACCTAAGAAAACCTTGTCTCCAAGAAATTAAAAATTTACCCAGCATGATGTTGAAGATAAAGAATAAAGTCTCTGTGCCTTATGATTATTATATTTAGACACCAAATCCAGGGGTTCCAGTACTTTCCAAGATGTATCACATCCAAAATCCCTCCAGCTTCTCCTCGAAATCTCTATTTCATTGCCATAACCACAAACAATACTCCCTGTGTTCCTGCCATTTATAGCTAAGGTGCAAGTCTCTGCGTTTTCCTCCCAATTACCTCACCTTCTCTATTCTCCCCTCACTTACGTAATCCATTTAGTTTTCCCTAGTCTTCTCTTCAGGGAATATTGGTATTATTTTTATACATTGTATTCTTGTAATTTTGACATTGCTATGGTATCACAGTAGTTCAGGAAACTAAATATGTCCTCTAGGTAGTTAGGGCATTTGGAAAAGAAAGATGTTCTAAGTCAGAATTGAGGTTGAAGCTATATCTGAATCAAAACTCCAAATCTTAAAAGTAAAAATATTATTAATGTTTACGAAACAATTCATTGTTAAAGAATGAAAATGGTTTTATTAATTTAATTTCCAATAATTTCTACTGTTATATTTAAACCTCAGGTATTTATTACATTACACTAAAATAGTCAGCATGATTAAAATACAATATTCTAATATAGTGTAAATATTATTTTTAAATAGATAAGATCAGAATGATAAAGGAAAAGAAAATAGATGAACTCCTTCCCCCTTCTTCCCTCACCAGTTTTATGAGTATCAAAGATTTCAATGTGCACAAAATGTTATTTTGGGAATGAAAAAGTGTTGCTTCATATTTTCTTTCTTTGTAGATCTATTCCTCCTGTCAACAAGACCTACTTATGACCACCCAATCCATGAATCAAAAGCCACAGAAATAAATCATAAAAAGACAACATTTTTCCTCAAGCACTTCTCTAAGTAGCTGAGCTTGAGTGCTTACCAATCTGTAAAGGGGGAATGGGTGTAAATTGGAGCACAGAAGGTTCAAGTTGAATGTTCGGAAAAATTTTTTTACTGTAAGGGTGACAGAGCCCTGGAACAGGCTGCCCAGGGGGGTCGTGGAGTCTCCTTCACTGGAGACATTCAAAACCCGCCTGGACATGTTCCTATGTGACGTAGTCTAGGTGGCCCTGCTCTAGCAGGGGGGTTGGACTAGATGATCTTTCGAGGTCCCTTCCAACCCCTAGGATTCTGTGTGATCTGTGTGATCTGTGTAAATACTGTGGCTGAACTGGCACTTGATGGAAGCCAAAGTGGTAAAAACCTCCTTACTGTTCTTTAAGAAAATAAGCAAATGAAAAATAACGTTAGAAAGAAAGAAGACGCAAAAAAAGAAATCACAGTTTTGAGGCTTACTTAAAGTGTAAGCCATTAAATTGTGTCATATTGTGAGCTAATGAGCAGAACACTATACAAATTCTATCACCTTCTAATTAATTTTTGCCATTTCTCAGTCATCTGATTTTAATCTGCTACACTAGTGGATGTGGAACTCCTGTGTCACTCCAGAGCCCTTTACTCTTCCAGTCTGTTAAGAAAACCACTATGACAACTATTTCCTTTATTATCCTTGAAGTATAGGAGGCTTACTAATAGAGAAAACTAAACATTTGCCCATGGAAAGACACTTTCACAGACAGAGGTGACCAGAAATTCTTCTTTCAATTGGCTCCATGAGAGAATCCACCCCTACTATGAACAGGAGTAAAAGTGGGTTCTACCAACAACTATAAACAATGAACAGAAATGTACTTTTCACAGATAAACAAATTTGAGCCATCTTATCTAAATAATGGCAGTGCATTATTCTGTGAAATATTTAATCTGCAATTCAAAACCTACTGTGACGTTTCCAGATCTTTACTTTCCATTATGGAAGGGATCAAATTACATTATAGTATTGATTTAGAATCTGTAAATCTAGATGCTATTACAGCACCTCCCTGCCACAAGTAGAATCACCCTAAATGAGAAAAAGGAGCCTAAAATGAGCCATCAGTACCCCTGGATTTGGTGTCTAAATATGTCCAAAAAATATTCCCTGTGATCTACTACAGACTTCCATACTGATAGATGTCCTGGTTTGGGTGAAAACAGAACTAATTCTGTTCAGTGATTTTACTTTTCAGCTCAGTACTTCTAATTAACAGCACTTTCTGAAGTTAGAAGCATGTTTTTGCAGNTTAAACTGGGAATTCAGGTATACTGGGGAAAAGAGCAAATATGATAGAATCATAGGATGGTTTGGGTTGGAAGGGACCTTACTAGTTCCAACTCCCATGTCATGGTCAGGGATGCTTCCCACTAGACCAGGTTGCTCAAAGCCCCCCCCACAAGTGACCTTGAACAGTTCCAGTGATGGAGCACCCACAATTTCTCTAGGCAACCTGTTGCAGTGCCTCACCACCCTCAGAGTGAAGAACTTCTTCCCTACGTGTAGTCTAAATCTACCCTCTTTTATTTTAAAGCCATTACCCCTATTACCACATGCCCTGTAAAATGTCTGTCTTCCTTTCCCACATAAGCCCCCCTTAGGTAGTGAAAGGCTGCTATAAGGACTCTCCAGATTTTTCTGCAGGCTAAACAACCTCAAGTCTCTTAACCTGTCTTCACAGGAGAGGTATTCCAGCTCTCTGATAATTTTTTTAGCCCTCCTCTGGACTTGCTGCCCTTCTTATGTTGCCAACCCCAACACTGGGTCTTTCCTTTTATAAAATAGGGGTTATATTTCCCCTTTCCCAGTCAGTAGGAAGTTCACCATTTCTCAAGTGCAAGCACTTCTCAAATATGATGGATAGTGGCTTAAAAACTTCATATGCCTGTTTCCTCAGGATCTGCAGATACATCTCATCAGGTCCATGAACTTGTGTGCCTTCAGGTTCCTTAGATAGTCTCAGACATGATCTTCTCCTACACTGGGCAGTTCTTCATTCTCCCACTCCCTTTCTTTGCCTTCTGCTATTTGGAAATATATACTGCAATATATTGTAGTAATCTTCATGAGTGATTGCTTTCTACTGAAATAATGCCTTGAAAGTAGCATTGTTAGATTATATGGAAGAAAAAAAAAAAAAAGAAATAAAGTAGTTTAAAACTTGTAACGAAATCTTATCAACTTACTGCAGTCCACTTGTATGAATGTTCACTTATCTGGAACACCACACAAATTTATGAAAAATAATTCTGTTCTCTTTGGGTTTCTATACCTCCAACATCCCAGAATTCTCTCAGAGGCTTCCAAGATGTGGCAATAAGTGGTGAGTAGAACCTAGCATGTGTAGGTTTCTGTCTCACTGTCTTGTGTGAAAGAGAATTGTTTGAGCAGGGAAGTGTTTTGTTTCATCCAGAGCTTAACCTTTTACTTTGTTCTGGATTTTTTTTTANGCTGCCCTTCTTATGTTGCCAACCCCAACACTGGGTCTTTCCTTTTATAAAATAGGGGTTATATTTCCCCTTTCCCAGTCAGTAGGAAGTTCACCATTTCTCAAGTGCANTTTGAAAGACACATAGTTTCATATCAACAAAATGTTTCATGAAAGGTCTTCTGAGGTCGTACAGCAGCATATGAACATTTTTCATGATCGGTAGTTACATGTGGCCAGAGTTGCTCTAATTACAACCGTGAAGTGCTTTTTTCCTCAGTACTTGAAATCTTATGCTTCAAGTAATGCTGTCAGGCAGGTATATGGAACAGGAAGAGGAGCCAAGGAACTCAACATCTGTTGGAACTACCCTCTACTTTGTCCATGCCATGAAGCAAATACCCACCTGCTGGACAGCCCTGAAGGCTCCCTTCCAGCAAGGAGCTCCATATAATCATATCAAGCATGTGATATCCAGAACTGTGTAGACATTTCTGCAGTGCCAGGCTTTAAATGTGAGAGGTACAAGTTTGGCTTCAAGGGAGCAGAACCAGTTGTCAATTATCTATGACTTGACTAGTCTGTATTGTTTACTTTAACAAATCTGTTAGAAGCCTCTTTGTGCTGAGTGCTCTTGTTATGGACAATAGAATTGCCTTTAACTATGTACAGGATTCCTGGGTTTAACCATGTAACAGTTTACATCAAATCATCAATGTTTCTTCTAAAGGCAAGGGAGAAAACAAGAGTTTTCAGAATGTGATTCATCCCATTCTAATAGGCATATCTAAACCAGATAGAATAAATTGGTCTCTGGAGATACCTGACCCCTGACTGCAAAAAAATATGCCTATTAGAATAGTTGTCTAATTTTTAGAAAATTTTATTTAGTCAAGAGGAATACCAACTAAATTTAGATGCCCCAACTCAAAGGCTTGTTATATATACAGAAAAGAACAATAAAGAAACGAGCATTTTTCCTTTTTTTTTTTTTAATTGCTCAGCTTGGAAAAGATCTTCAAGATCATTGAGTCCAACCTCAGCCTAACCTTACTACCCTAACTAACAAGCCATCACCGAACCATTTCAATGTCTCCATTTCACAGGCAGGGAAGCATGTGGTAAAGAGGATAACATTTCCATGTGCACTTCAGTGACCTAGGAACCCAAACTTCAGAATATTGTTTAGATGCTTGCAAAAATGAGCCCAGTAAAATCAAACAGCTTGCATAAAGTCACACACAAAGTCTGTGTATAGGCAGGAACTGAATCCAGCTCTCCAGAGTCCCAAGCCACTGCTCAACCTCAACACCACCCGTACTTCCTTCATCAGCCTCATGACCTGACTAAACATCACTATGAGGGTCTTTTTCTTTTCTTTTTTAAGGAAAAGCTGTACAGGTCTCTGAAGTTAAGCAAGTTTCTTCTGCTTTATACATTTAAATTAAAATCTATTTAAAAAAAAAAACTACAAGACATAGTGCAATTTTAAAGTCATTTGGCAAACTGATTCTGTCAAGAAAGCTTAGTTTCATTCTGTTTGCTTGCAACAGCTTTTTTTTTCCATAACTCTGCTGTTCTTGTTCTTTTAATACATTTGGGAGGCCTGTCAAGGCCTATCCACTCTCTAAATAGCTTTGCAGATTAAATTTTTAACTCTACTCTCTTCATGCAGATGTATATTTCTGACAAAGAATTGCACTGACATGTCATCTCCCATCTTTCTCACAAGAGAGGAAATAGCTACGTGCCAGTACTGTTCGAAACTCTGACTCTCCTCAGCAAACAATAAAATAAAATAATTATAATTATAAAACCATGCATCAAGAAAATCCACTTCTTCTTTATTTTGAGCCTTTGCTACATTAATTTCATTTGTCATAGCAGTTTTGGGCTCTTTTTCTTCTTCATCTTCAGCAACTTTTACAACCAGCTAATGAGAAACTGGGGAATATGGGGCAGAAGAAAAATGGGGTTTGTTGATTTTGTTGCTGCTTACAGGCACACCTGAACTTCTAACCAAAGATAGTGCACCACACTCAGCCTAAACATCAACCCTTGTTTCCACCTGGAAACATTTTTTCATGTATGTATATTTTTTTGCACATATATGTGTAAAAATACCATAATACATAGATACCAATGAATCCTAGTCCATGCAGATGCCCTACCTAGGGAAAAAGTGGAGTCAGGAATGAAGGGTTTTTTTGATTTACTAGATCAGGAATGCCCAGTTGAAGACTTTTCAATATCAGTTGTTTCCTGGAAGGGAGCAATAGACAGTGAAGTGGAGACAAACTGAATTTCAGCATGCAGAATCCATCCCTGGGTTAGGTATGCAAATTAAATGGGTCTTCAATGTGTCGTGCAGTTTGTCATCTCAGGTTCAGTTTCCTTCTCCCCACAGAATCAATTGCATGTAAATAGGTCGTTGCTTATGCATAAGTCATTGCTTATGAATTCTTATTATCAAACACTTCTTTGGGACTCAAGATGCTTTTCTGAGATAAATATAGAGCAGAAATGGATGAACATGGAAGAAAAAATACTGGTTAAGTTAATGGGAGATCTCTGGGGTAACTCCACTTCATCTAGTACAAATGCCCATTAAATAGTCTGAGCATTTATGGTCATAAATACTTACTCAGGGTGTGGAGAAATCCACAGGAATAGTTCATGAACTGGGGCTATTAAAAACTAAAGGAGGTTACACTTTCTGGGAGCTGTTATATGACAGCTTTGTTGCTTTGACAGCTATTGAGAAATGCCAGGTTTTGACAGTTTAGGGTATTTTTCACAGTTCTTTGCAGTGCTGGATACAGAAATTAAGCAGGGTACTTCCTCTTCTCATTTTATTATTGTGTGCCTAACTTGGGTCTCCTACTTAGAGGAACAGGTTAAAATTTATTCATATAATTGAAATACAATTTATTTCTATTGATCACACTGGAAAAAAATAATTTTTATGATTAATTTATGCTATTCTCTATTATTTGCAGGCAGGAGAGAAGTGTCTTCTTTTAGCATGAGGCATGTCCAAGTGTACAACAGTCTGTGATCTCTTCTAAATGAGACACCTATTATATGGTTGCCCATTTCTTCAGGAAATGTGTGGTCCTTTGCAGTTCAATAGTCTGATCTTGTCCTTTTTCTTTTCTGTTATCACATATGGTTGCACTGTGCTTGGTGGCATTTGTGTTTTAATTAAGAAAATGTCTTCAAAAGTAGAGATTGTGACATCAGGTATATTGTAAAAGACAGAGATGTTATCCAAACTGTAGTAAAATATCAATTCAATTTATAAATATGAAATATATGGATAGAAATTTAATTAATCCTGTTTGTTTTGCTGTCAAGTATTAACATAAGTTGTTATTATAAGCAAAAATAGTATTTTTTTAAAAAAAAAGATAAATCCATGTCAGATAAAACTGTACAAAAAATTCCTTATTGTTGCAGTATTTTTACATACATCCCTTTACTAAATATCATCTCTTCATTATTAAAAGCAATCACAAAAGTAGTCCATTAACTGCAAAGGTTTAACAGTGCACAATGAATTCTAAAGCAAATATTTTCAATTGGAGTACCTTCAGTTAAACACCCTAGTAATTACCTAGATGCTTAGCTGCTGGACTCTCCATTCTGTGCTGAAAATACTGGCTTTGATCCCCCTCCTATATAGAATTTTTTGTGAATTAACTCCTCTCTTCTAAGATTCTGGATTGTTCCTATTGATCAGAAACAATTAAACCTTCTGTTGAACTTAGGGAGGGTTTGCTATAAAATCAACAGGAGAAAGATTTTTTTCACAGAATTTGAGTGAGTTAGAAATAGTAACAATAAATCATTTTGAAGTAATTTCTTTTTTGCTTGCAGTATGCTGCCATGATTGTCTTCTCCTTTTAGAAGAGATCTTACTGAGGACTAGTATGCTAGCAGGCTTTTATCACTCTGAATGGACATAGGCAATTTTCTATCCAATGGAGGTGGTGCTTGTTCAGGTCTTGCTCTCCAAAAAGCATCACATTCTTTAGGATCACAGCTGAACTTCAAATATCATGGCTATTCAACAGCAGTCACAGAAAAGCTCCATCAGCCTTTTACAGTGAAACTTGAGCTAAGGAAAGTAAAAAGCCCAAACCTTCAGGATTATTGATTGTTTAATATAAAAATATAAAAAAAAGGTTCTGAAACTCTGGCTGTCAATGGTTTAGATGACCCAGTCAATAAATCGGCGGGAAACTGAGACGCTGAGACAAAACATTTTGCATTGGTTCATCACCTACTCAGCTGCTCCACTTGGTTTCTTACAATACATTTAGAAGTGATGGAGTTCATTATTCCACTTATTACTGTGTGTGACCATCTACTAGAGAGAAGTAAAGTTTTTCACTAATCTTTGTCTGGACAGAATAGTCAGATATTTTTGCCAGATCCAAGTGCAAACATTTATTAATGTCACACAGGAATTTGGTATAATACATGCTTGCATGTTCATCTTGTTGAGCTTATCTCAACCCATGAAAGGTTAATAATCACCCAAAAAAAGCATAAAACATTGAATGTAGGAGGGGAAGGGGGACAGTGAGGGTAGGGAGAAATCCATTCCCACAGAACCATAGAAATTTTTAGGTTGGAAAGACTTTTAAGGTAATCAAGTCCAATTTGATTACCAAGCCAGCTCTGCCAAGTCCACCACTAAACCATGTCAGCATGTCTCTTCATGTATGGTGACTCCACCACTTCTCCAGGCAGTTTCTTCCAGGGCTTGACAACCCTTTCTGGGAAGAATTTTTTCCTAATAGCCAACATAAATTTCTCCTGGCACAACCTGAGGCCATTTCCCCTTGTCCTATCTCTTGTTCTTTGGGAGAAGAGACCAACCCCCATATCTCTACAGCCTCCTTTCAGGGTGTCGTAGAGACCCAGAAGGTCTCCCCTGAGCCTCCTTTTCTCCAGGTTAAACAACCCCAGTTCCCCCAGCTGCTCCTCACAATACTTGTGGTCTAGACCCTTCATTAACTTTATTGCTCTCTGTTGCTCTTTCACATGCTCTAGCACCTCAAAAGCCTTCTTGGTGTGAGGGGTCCAAAACTGAACACAGCATTCAAGGTGCAACCTCACTGTTTAACTGTTCAAATCAACTCAAGAATTTGGGGTGTTAAATATTTGATGATTTTAATATTGGAACATTAAATGGTAGAACATTCATACATACAGCACCTACAGACTCCCAAAACAGTCCAGAGCATGAATTACAGACATAAGAAATTTAAAAAGCATTTATCACTGGGCAGTCACTCTTCATTTTGCTGCTGTAGTGCTCAGTCCTTTGTTTAACCTTTGAGAGATGTTGAAATACATTGTAATTTGATGTGTGGTTGGGGAGTGAGGCTGAAGTAAACAAAGCTATCTGTAGTAGAGCATCTGAGCCTGTTGTGATGGAAAAGAGAATTAAACTAATTGAAATACTCAGATTTCTTTTTCCTGATTCATCTGCTAGCATGAAGCAGGTGAAGACTTTAAACCACAGCTCAAGAGTGAACTTGAGAATTTGTTGAAAAACTGTTGCATTTGAAAAAGCATCCAAATCTACTTTACTTTTACTCATATCTTCCTTAAGAAACTTCAGTATAGAGAATAAGGTCTGTGGAACAATATTTTAGAGGAATAAATATATCAAGAGCAAAATAGTTCCAATATGAGAAAAAAAAAAAACATTTTCAAAACACCATTCAATTTCTCATTTTCTGCATCCATTTCAGTTCCAGGGATTTCAGTTCCACATAAAAGATGGTGCATTTGAAGCACTAAAAGCAGGTTATTTCCATTGTTTCCCTCATTTATGGAAGTCCCGGAGGACTCACTGACCAGGGAAGTTCAAGTGATCCTGTAGATGGATTATGCTCAGCACCGTACAAACGCACACACATAAATCCCTGCCTCTAAATCCAATCTTTTCAATAAAATAGTCCACCTAAACAGGAAGGAAAATGAAGGTGTGAAATCATAGTCCTCTGAAAACTGTTGGTCCCACTGTATCATGACAGTCCAATGGAATGACAAAGGATGTCCAAGAGTGGAAGGTTTGCTCATATCATGAGGATTTAAGGGTACAACTTGTTAATTAATTTACTCATGAGCTATTTTTAACTTTTCTGAGTGCAGCCATAATAACTACCAGAGAAGAACCAAGGAATCCAGGTAGCAATTTTTGCATATTAAAAAAAAAAAAAAAAAAGTGAAGTTTTGTATCTTCACACCTATTCTCACTCTCGGTGTGTTATTTAAAATGTTATTTTGCATTTCTTTTTCAGAGGAGCTGTCAGTTCACCTTTGAGAGAGATGCAATTGCTGTTATGTCACCTCTGATGAAAGGTTTAAGCCTGATAAATGATAGCAAAGCAGATCTGCACAAACAGATGTACACTCTGCCTTGCCTATGTTGGTTATACTCTTTATGGCATTTGTAAATTAAGGGGCAGAATGATACAGAAGAATATTAAACAAAAATGCTGTTACATTTGACATGTTCCTTGCACCCATATGGATTTGCTTTGATCTATTCCACTTCAAACTTGTTCCGTGTCAGACCACCTTGTTTCATACTGTTTCCCTTCCTCTAGATACTCAACTCCATTGATCTGGACCATACTAATTAAATATTTTCTGAAAGAAATTAGTATTTCTGTTTCCATCATGACCTTCCTCATCTGTGCAAGTGTTTTAGGCAAGAAATCTTCTGCTCCCTTTTTGATGCAAACTTGACCTCTGTTGTCTTAGATGGAAAATGCACTTGATTTCTAACAAGAGCTTTTCAAAATGTAACACTGCTGATTTGTTGGATAATGAAATCCAAATTGTTCCACAAAAAAAGGTGCAATTATACAGCGTGTAATACACAAATAAATTGACTTAATGTTACATTATAATGAAAACTGTGCAAAATCCTCTACACAAGCACAATAAAATAATAAAAAGTAATAGAACAGGTAATAGATGTAAAATAAATGCTAAAAAAGTAGTTCAAATCATTTTCATACCAGTCAAAAGATACTGAGAAGGGCGCATCCAATCACAATAAAACACCAGAATGAAACACTTCTAAATAGTAATATAAATTTTTGTGGACACTTCATGTCCCATGATGTGGAATTGACATATAGTTTGATTTTCTTTTTCCTAATGTAAGCCACAGTTTTACAGTCCTAGTGAAAACATTTTATTGCTGGGGATGTATTAGACATGGTTCATTTCCCTTCTCAGTATGGCTTTAATTTTCCACATCCATGGCTTGACACAGACCCAAACACCAGAAGATGGTTGTCTGCTATAAAGTGTTTGGTTTTCTTTGATTGCTTTACAATTTAATCTATAGTTCATTCCATTAACCCTTTCCATTTTAATGCCACAAAAGTCTTCCCCCTCTCCTTAATATAAAGATAAACTTCCCCTGAAACATTTGCGCTCTCGTGTCCAGAGGATTACAAAGATAACTGGAAGGAGAGTAGTACTGGTGGGGATGAGCAGTCTCTTTCTTAGTTAACTTCCCAATGGCCATCTGTAATCAGTGAAATAATTGAATGCACCACAGCAACAGGATTTTTCCCTTCTGTTTTCATAATACATTCATAATTATTCATTCATTTAGTTTGGTCATATTCATACCAACGCACAGAGCCAAGAAAGTGCCACTGTCATTCTAACTTTCTCCTCAATCCCTGCTCTTCAGGGGGGGAAAGAAAAAAAACTATGTTCCCGTCTGCAGTGTTGTCACATCCGATATCCAGTTCCTTCCGGCAGAGAAAGTGTATCTGGGAGGGTCACCAGATCAGCCTGTGCCTCGGGGCTCCTCGCCTAAAGTACAAAAGACTCGACTCAACTCACGTTAGTCATCTAGGTGGCCTATCGGTGGTGACGGACTGCCAGCTCGGTCTGTGGGCTAGCCGTGATAACTGCCTTGAAATGCTAAGTGCTTAATTAAGGACCTTTCATATCAGTTATTGAGGGCTCTATCTCCCATAGCCCAGGGCATTGTACTTTACAGAGGACTCCCCAGAGCCACAGCCAACTTTATTGCAGTGACAAGTTAAAAAAAAAAAAAAAAAAATTAAAAAAAGGCAAAAAAAAAGAAAGAAAGAAAGAAAAGAAACAAGTGGTTTTAATCCTCTCTTGCAAGCTCCCAAAATCTAAATACAAGCAGACAGCTGAGCCGACACCATGATTCTCTACAAAAAAATACATTTTTTTACTGTTTATGAGAATATTGCTTGCTCGTGTTTTGGGTAAGGTACAGAATCATCCCTGACAAGATGATCAGGCTGCTTGTGCTAACCCACGGTGATATTTTGCAGCGTACATCTTTTCCAAGAACACTCGGTGCCAGCTGAAGGAACATGTTTATTTAAAAGCAGAAAAAACAGATGTTTGTGGCTAAACCCTGTATAATTAATACTTGCTTTTCATAAACAGCAGATCCAGTTCTGTCAAGGAAGGGAAGAAATATTTCACAGCCAGCTAAGTAGCTGAGGTTTGGAAAGAAATAGCTTTTGTTTCTGTCTGTGGTAGAATATCCCTGCATACGAGCGATCCCTTCCACTTTTGATTACTCACGAGGGCATCTATCAGCAGTAACTCTGCTGAAGTCATTAAAGTTACATCGCTGTGAAACCACTGTAAAGGACAATCAGAGTCAGACCCACGGCTTTCATTCAGGAGGTTCATAGATGAGATAAACACAATGGATACATTCCTCACTGTGCACCAATTTCATACCACGGTTCTTAATTTGCATCAGTGAAAGAGAAGTTCAGAACCAGGACAAAGGACAAACTGGTGCTGCCAGGTCTTTTAGCACTGAATCAAAGGAACATCCATAATTTCATTGAAAGTGGAAAGTAGAATCAACAAGATTAATTAATATAGTAACAGGCCTGACTAACATCTCATTTATCCCCACCATAATGAAGTTGGGGAGATGGACTGAGTACAAAACCTAATTAAGGTCCAAAGAGCCACTCAGAAAAAGTTGAGTGCAAGTAGAGCCTGTTGGGACCTTCTGAGCCTGCAGTTGGTCTGGTCCAGACAGAAGCTCATGAGAACATCAGAAGGGACACACCGCTCCTGCGTCCCTCCAGGGAACACACGTGTGATGTTGCAGTGCAGACATAGCCAAATCCCGTGCCATCATCCCCAGCAAGCTAATGTCCTAGGAAGCCAAGCAAGCACAAACAGCAAAGCAACCAATCAAAACATCCAGCAGACATAGGCTGACAAATCTTTTCATATTCTTCTCACATACTTCTTATTCTTTTTTCTTTTTTAATCAACTCACTTTGAGTCCTTTGATGCACCTGCAGCACTGCACCTCCTTACTTGCCAACCAGTGTGAAAGTACTGGGTGTCTAAAAGCCAGTGACATCAATAGGATTTATTTTAAAAATAAAGGATAAGTAAAATTATACTTCTTAAACTTAATTGGAGTAATATATATCAGCACCACCACATCATAATCTCTTCCTCAGTCTGTATGTATTTTTAAAAAATTCAGAATTTGTACTGTATGCTTAAATTTAAATGTGGTATCATATGTATACTAAATATATATTATAATTGGTATATGATACTGTGTTTGCTATATTTGGTATACTAAATTTAAATATAGTGCACACAGTTTATCATGTGCTATAACCAGCTTATGAATAGTAGGAATCAAAAAAAAATAGACCGAGTTTATCCTGGGGCTTACACAGTTTTCCACTAAGAGTTTAGGCAGGATTTAGGTAGCAGAGATCAGTGTATCTGAGATATACATTACTTACTGCATCTACAAGAGAGATCTCGCAGTCTTGTTCATATGAAATATTCTCATACTCCTTCTACACTTCACAACCTCCAAATAAAGGAGAAAAGATTAAACCTATTGCTTTTTCATTGTGGTGAGATCCTTTGAAATGAAAAAAGCTGTATAAATGGAAGATGTGATTGCTTCTTCATCTGAATTTGTAATTAAAGTCACTTCTTTTTCAAGGCAGAAATCAGGAAGCCTTCTCCTTGTGTACAGTTTTTCATGCCTAATTTAGCAGATTATATTTCTCCCACATCCTGTGACAGTTAAATAAACAGGGGTAGGAAATATCTTTAAAACCATTTAAGGTTCTTCATCTAAAGAAAGGGAAGAAAAAAAAAGAGGATGACATACTGAAACACAGAAAATGGGAATATTAGGGCCATTCTTTAATTTCCAAGACCAGGTTATGGGGAAGATTATTGATGATTCGGAACTTGAGCATCTGTGCTCACTCAACAGTGTGATGCTGACAATTATTAACTACAAAACTGTGGTGGTGGGGTAAGAGTAAATAAGCTATCACCACGGAGCTGCACGCGAGAGCCACATTCCTCCGGACCATATTTTACGGCAGAAAGCTCCACCTGATGACAGCTACAATCAACAGTGGCTCCAGGCAGCTGCTTTGCTGCGGGCCACATTCAATTATGTCGGCCTGCATTAGTCCCTGGCGAAGCTGTCACCTTCCAGCCTGTGAAGTGATAGCATGAAGAGTCTCCTGAAGTCTCTTCAGTTAGGGGAGCGAGGGGAAGCGACGTGAAAAAAAAAGACCATTAGCACTGTGACTGCTTGCAGCATTCGTTTTGTTCGTGGAGGGGGAAAAAAAATAGCTTAGGTGAGCTGGATTTGGAAAGTTGTCTGGTGTTGGATAATTGCAGGTTTATTTTTTTTTCTGATAAACACCTTTAACTTTTTTTTCTGTAGGGTTTGGGAGAGGAGCAGAAGTTGTTCACTTTCCTGGACTTGCTGCTCAGATAGTACTTAAAGCAGCAGGGAACTGTTTTGTATCCTGCCTTTTTACAATATTTCCCCATGTAACCCCATGACATCTTGGGAAATAGGAAGTTCTCAAGGAGCCTTTGGTTTTAGTTGTTCAGCATTTTCCCCCCTAGAACAGCATCACCTCCAGTGGGTGGGTGGGGAAGCATCTGGACCATAGGGGGATTTTGAGAGAGGAGCTTTCACTGATGAGTCAGCTCATGCCGGGACCAGTACAGCCTGACAGGGACATGGGTGAATTCTCCATACCACCAGCTCTAGACATCTCCAGCACCGAGACTGCTGGCTGAATGTGTCAGACCTGACTCTACAGACTCAGCACCATATGAATCCAAAGATAGGTGCTACACAGGGCACCAATGCATTTACATTTTCTCCTCCCATTACTACAGCTTTGATGGCAGCTTTGCAATTTTTGAAGCCAGTGGATAGCTGTTCAGCTGTGCAAGGCCTTCCAGAAAAAAAATAAGCTCCCTCTGCTCAGAATTTTACATCCCAGCTTTGAGAGGTGCAATAGCACTAATACTGAGACTAGAATATCGGCATAGTTTTGCAATAGAGATATCTACTGTGTATGCACTTGTGATTTAATAATATGCTAACATTATTTACTAATAATA
Organism: Chloroceryle aenea; assembly: GCA_013399075.1. Classification (NCBI taxonomy): domain Eukaryota; kingdom Metazoa; phylum Chordata; class Aves; order Coraciiformes; family Cerylidae; genus Chloroceryle; species Chloroceryle aenea. Next base: position 1,338,466 of record VWZY01004273.1, read on the forward strand.
TTGAAGAGATAAATAATGAAATGTCAGACCCATCATCTTCCTTAGAAGAAATTAAAAGCAAAATAGGTGTGTTTTTTCCCCTTGAAGAATTAGAGCATATAAGCTGTAAGAGAGCATTTTTTTCCCCACAGTCATCTTCAATTTATAATATTCCACCAGCCTGATGTATTTGATGAAGATTCTTTATTTTTTATTTCAAGACATTGTTCTACCTTCCTGCATAATAATGTCCTTCATTGCAGGAAACAAATTCACTGCAATATAAGTTTGGTTTTAAGGAGCTGTTTTCAAAAATGATTAATTCCTTCATACAGATTACTAAATAGTCTAATGGGGTAAACTCCTGACATATAAGCTACTACCTAAAAAAATCTGCTGGAACTCTCATCCTATTTGAGAAATTGCTGTGGAGAATGTAATGTACATATAATACTTACTAATAATATATTATCTGGTTTTTTAATTATTAATACAGGTAAACTTTAACAGGAAACGTGTAGAAATGACTTGCACTTGGGCCATAGAAGATGACGTGTTTTATGCAGTGGTGCTCTCCTTTCAAGAGAAGAATAGCATGGGAAAGAAGCTTGGTTTTAGCAACCTGCCTCTTTCTATCACATTTTGCTGTGGTGTGCCTCAGTTTCCCTATCTTAAAAATAAATGGTAGAACAACTCTGTTTTACACTACTGTTGAAAATCCTCAATCTTTTTCTTTCTGCAGAACAGCAAAGAATTCCAATTTCATTGCACACAATCTCACAAGCATAGAAACCTTCCCTTTCATAGGCTTTTAAAAGTGAATCATAACCATTTGCCTCAGTGCAGCAAAATAAAACTCTAAAGTCCTACTAAGCCCCAAAAAGCTGCACAACGAACAGATTGAGCAAGTGCACCTGGGGATAAATGCATTATGGACTTAGATCCATTATCACACCTCTTCTCATCACAGCCACTATCTGAACCCCACAGGAAATCATTCATTGAGACGCGGAATGTCATTTTAGTTGTAGCATTAATTTCCCAGCTGCTGGTAAAGATATATTGTGCCCCTTCATTGCGTATAAAAGAAAATGAGCACAACTCCATTTGATAACTTCGCTACTGGATGTAGGTTTTATTAAGGGCCAAGATCTCTGTAGTGTAAACGTTGCTAACATGCGTGTTTCTTTCCAAAGATGGGTCCTTTGATTTTATTGTCTCTCCAAGCAGTGAATAACATGCACTGACATGCTGATGAGGAGGTTCCAAATGAAGAATATGGCCATAACTAAAATGATATTATTCTGTCCCCTGGAGGGAAGGTTTTGCTCTCAAATCCCAGCAGGAGGCACTTGTGATAAAACTCAATTTGGGACATTATCCTTCTCATGTTTATTTACTTTTCCCCTTTTTTATATATACAATCAATATGAAAATGGAGCCAAATGTATGTAATACCACATAAAACCAACTGTTTTCTCCCTCTCTTCTACTTTATGCAGCAGATTGAATCCTGAAAGCTTATACCATTCTGAGCACCATGGAGGCAGGATTTTTTCTCCCACAGTAGTGCAGATAAAAGGCAGAAAACATACTTGGTAGTAGTGTGCAGTGTGGTTCTTTAGTTTGATTCACGTGGCCTATTTTAGACAGCTGAGTTAAGATGAAACCTCTAACAATCTAGAGAGACTATTTATTTCCATTGAGTACTCAAAGACACTAATTACTCAGATTTTTATTTCTATGATGTAAATGTTTGAATTTGGTGGGATGAATCATCACTCTCTTGTCCAAGGGAATGGTGTTCTTGAAGGACAAGACCTGGAGTTGTAACCCATGGAAACTAGAAGCACCTTCTATAGATAGATAGTCCTAGTACCTACTACTGTGTTTTTGTCTGGATGAAAGAAGTCACATCTGTCCATGTGACTGGGTGCATTCTGCTAGTAGAGATGAAATTGGTCTCAGCCCTGTGGTACTCTGACAGTCTGTCTCTCTCAGCTATCACTTTAAGTGGATGTTCAACAGTTAAAATTAGTTTGTGCCCAAATGTAAACACTACCTTAGAGAAATGAGTCCTCTGAAGTATAAGCAATGTATTTTTCAAGGAAAACAGCTGGATATTTTACAAAGTTCCTTGTAAATGTGGCTCTAAGTTTTGCTTTTGTCTTTGCCAGATCAGTTTTCAGTGTTTAAATCCTTGGAACCCTGATCTTCATCATAGAACTGCAAAAAATTAGGTAAGTCCCAGTGAAGTATCTCTGTCAGATGCATGCAGATCTAGAATAAACTTCACTGTCCTAAACAAAGGTTTTGTTTTCACAGTGAATTTAAGGCACTCTAAGGCTGTTTTCAAAGGGAAGATTCCACACTAATCACCAACTTTCAACGGTCTCCATTGTGGCATCACAGAGCTGCTAAAATATCAGAATCAGGATACCAGGAAAGTAGGTCTTCTGTATGCAAATGAGATCAAAAAATCTCATTGTTTTCACCCAGTGCCTTTTCTGATCCCTTGGAGCCACATGATTGCCAATTCAGGGTAAGAAAAAGGGTTTAGTGGTCACGATTGTTGGGTAGATGGTTGGACTTGATGATCTTAGAGGTCTTTTCCAACCTTAACGATTCTGTGATTCTGTGGAGTAAGAGAATTGCTCCAGAACTGCTTCTGAAGGATTTTGTCTCTTAATTAGTTACATGGTCTTAGACCAGACTGATTTGTGCTTGTCTTTAAACTATGGTTTAGTCTTAAAAAGTCTTAAAACCATTTCAGAGTAGAGCTCTTTTCCTTCACTCAGTCTTGTTATGAAAAAAACCCTTCAGGAAAATCAGTCAAGTTAATGGGAATAGTTTAAGCCAGTATTGTGAGAATGTTGTGAGGTCTCCGTGTTCCGGAGAAGGAAATTCCATCAGAGAGAAATGAGACAAAGACACTTATCTTTACATGTCTGGAAGTTCTGATTATGTGGCTTGGCATCATAAACTCCCTCCTCTTCAAAAACCTGAACAGTGTCCTAATACCATCTTCTACCTTTACATCTTTCTACACTGGAGCACAAAAGTAGCCTAGGTGGAGGAAGAAGTGACAGACAATCTGTGTGGTATATAGATGACAATACTGAAATAGTACAATTGGAATTATAGCTTATGAAGAAGACCTTCTCACTTAGCCAAGCTCTATATTGACTAATAAGTCAGTATTAAACCACCAAACTGGCCCAGGAACTATGTGGCCATTAAGAATTTAATGGTGCATTAGGAAAAAAACCCCAGACCTATCAACTTGTCTTCATGCACCAAAATGCCTGTGCAGATGCATGGTTACTGTTAGCTGAGATACCCATACCTAAGTTATAAGTGTCTAATAGAGTGAGGATTGTTCTCTCTGAATATACATATATATACACACAATTTACCAATAGCAACAATTACCCCATAATTAAAAAATATAGTTTAGTCACAATTACACAACAGACCCCTGGGAGAAGGGTTCATCACCTCATTTCTGTCCCCTTTCCAGGAGTCATGCTTCGGAGCTCCATATGGCTTGAGGTTATTTTTGTTCTCAAGTGTTGTGGTGGGTTGATGCTGGCGGAGTGCCAGGTGTCCACCAAGCCACTCTATCACTCTCTATCTCAGCAGGACAAGGGGGAGAAAATATGATGGAAAAAAACCTTGTGGGTCAAGATAAAGGCAGTTTAATGAAAGCAAAGCAATGGCTGCACATGGAAGTGAAGGAAAAAAAGTTTTATTTTCTACTTCCCATGAGCACACGATGTCTGGCCCCTTTCCCAGGAATCAGAGCTCCAATACACATAGCAGTTGCTCTGGTGGACAAGTAGATGTCCCCTCCTCCTTCTCTTTTTCCCAAGCTTTTATTGGTGAGCCAACATCATTTGGTGTGGAATATCCTTTGGTCAGTTTGGGTCATCTGTTCCAGTCATGTGCTCTCCCAAGATCTTGTCCATCCCATCCCACTGCTGGGGGAATGTTGGAAAAAAAAAAGCCTTGGTGTTGTGTGAGCCCTGCCCAACAGTAGCCACAATCCAGGTGTATTATCAGCACCTTTCCAGCTCTCAATGAAAAGCACAGCATTGAGAGGGCTGCTGTGGGGAAAATTAACTCCAGCTCAGTCAGACCCAATGCAAGTGGTCAGTGGTAACTTTCAGAAATGGGGATGGTTCCCAGTCCTGCCAGAGAGGATGTAGAACTNTTAGGGCAGTCCTGAGAAATGGAGGAAAGGTTGTTTAGGATCCAATCCTGCCAGAGAGGATGTAGAACTCTGGCTTTTTGCTTTCTGGACTTGCAATAAGTTTAATAAGTGATCACTTATTATAAGAAAAGAAGTGAGACATGGCAGCAGGTACATTAAATTTTTCAAATACTCCAAAAATTAGAAGTTAAGTAGTTTGTTTGTTTGTTTGTTTCTAAGACTGGAGAAGCAAAAAGGAGTGGTCTGAAGGGAGTCTTCCAGAAGACCAACCATGGTGGCTGCTACTACAGTTAGATTCCTACATGAAGACAGAGGGGAAAAGATGGAAAAAGGGAGTTTCTGCTGGTGATGCACATGAAATTCAGGTGTCTAAATCCCCAAATGAAGAAAATCTACATTAATTGAACCAGATTCCCAATATACTGCAATAAAGTTTTCTCACTGTCTGATTGTGATTGTGCCATGAAGTGTATCAATGCTGACAGAAGTCAGCAAGTCAATGCCTATATGGATCTTCATATAGACGAGCTAAGCCTTCGGCCTTCTTCCACTTGTCTCAGTTGATGACCATGCTTTAGTAAGTGTTTTTAAAGAACATTTATTAGGGTGGATTATGTTCAAAATATGTTCACACCATGTCCTGCCTCCTCCCCACCTAGGGTTCCCCAGCTTTTGATTGGTCAAACAGGGAGGTGTTAGCCAAATACCCTCCAGTAGAAGCAGCAACAAAAACCCAGGTTTTCCATATATGTAATAGACACTTTTAAGATATGATTCCTCTGATCCACACTGGGAGAGCATCTTTCATCCTCTTGACTATAAAGAGACTCTCAGGTGATTCATTCTCACATAGGCAGTTGCACAACAGCTTTTCAGATTAGCTTGGACTGATCCCAGATGTAATAACTTCTGACTAACATGGAAATGCTCCAGTGATCATCTATAACATCATCACTTTCCTTTCCCCTACATTTCCTACCCTAAAGCATTTTCTTGTCCCTACTTCAGGAAGTGAGAATGGTTCCTTTTACTGCTGTTTTGCTTTCTCTTCCCCATTTCCAAACTTGTCATTTTTTCCAGATACTGAAGTGTGATATTCCTCAGAATCAATTCATGTATAGATAACCAAGAACATTGTCTTTTCAGGCAATGTGATAAAGAGCTGTAGCAGAGTTCCTCCTAAGACGTATATACTCTCTCGGGGATCATTTGATGCTAGGGCTCTGGTACAAGTCACCACCTTATCCACAACATTATGAAATCTTTCTTTGTGGCCTCATGGCTCTTTGGGATTATGACAATGTAAGTAAATTAAATACTGATGGGCATGGATGCAGTTATTAGATGTTGTCCACCTTTGTTCTTAACTTGCCTGATTGAAGCCTGGCACACAGTTAAGGAGGGGAAAGAAGTCACTACCAAATAACGTGTTAACATGAGCCATTCCCAATTAGAAGTTTGGAAGAGGTCATCCTGCTTTGGAAGATGCAAGAATATCACAGTATGAACATACCATGGTGTATGAACATCAGCATACAAACTGACCTCACATGGGGAGTGAGGAAGGTCTTATTCTCAGCCAGTTATACTGGGAATCACTGAGTTCCTTCCCCTCTGGACTCTTCAGTGCTTTGAGGGCTGGGAATGTAAGGCACTTCTTCCAGACCCAGGCATTATCCTTATCTTTTCACTTACAGGAGGCTGACATTCAGGTTCTATATATACAACAGACATGTGGACACTTTCAGAGTGTCTCAGTTAGGAGAAGTTTCAGACCTATGCTACACTTCCAGTAAGTCTGAAGAATTTGAGATGTTGGCTGTTAGCTTTGCACAATTTGAAGCTGTAACTAAAGTCCAGTGGATCCGAGGTATTCAGGATGTGTGCTTTGGGCATTCCCTCTGCTCATAAGCAGTGAGACCAGTTGTACAGATTCAATAAGACTCATTTCATATGACCGCTCAGCCTGCACATAGAAGGTGGCCATTTGCAGAGGAGATCCCAGATAGCAGTCAAGTCCAGATAGGATAGTTCAGGCTATTGAATGTTGGAAGTCAGAGACAAGCATATTACACCACAAAAGAGAGAAGGAAAGAACAACATAAACCCATTCTGAACTTACCTCTCTCACATGCTAAAGGTAGATAAAAATATGACTGACATAGACAAAGTGAATACAAAAGGTTTATTTTTTGTTTCTTATAACATATAAATCCATATGACATGAAATGAAATTCCCTGATAACCAGTTTCAAGCAATCAGAACTAATTACATTTTCCATACACAGTTCAGCTGTGGAAATCCTCATCACAGTGTGCTGTGGAGTCCAAAAAGCAATGAGATTAATTCACAAGAAAAAAAGAGTCCATCAGAGGCATCATTATAACTTGTCACTCTGTGCTAGAGGAGGGAATTGACTCTTCAATGCTTGAGCTCTATGTTAGACATTAAACCACTGGTCTTCCTTTCTCTTCCATCAGCTTAGTACCTCTTCATGAGAGATATTTGCAATTTTTTCAACTTTACCTGTGCTGGACAAACTGTGTTGAGTTAGACAAACCTATTTTAATCCAGTCATGAGAAACGTATTAGTCTCCCCAGTACTGAGATGGGTTCATCAGTGTTGCTTAGCATGTCTGGAGATCAGATGCACCATGCGTGGTGGTTTTCCATTTGGTATCTTGCTGATCTTCCACAGAAAGTGAAGCTAGAAATTGGCTAGTGGTTCAATAATATTTCTTATACTGGGACAAGTTGGAGACAAAGCCCATGGGAATACATGAAAGCAAAATTCCCCTTTTTCCTGAGTCGTTGTCCTCATTTAACCAGATCTTTAACATGAGTGAACTGGTGGGAACGTGCACCAGGGAGTTTGTAGTAACCTAATTAAGTCTGAAGTGCCGTATTTAGCCAAATTCTGCAATTTTACTGCAGAAAGAGACATAGAATCTTGGAAGAGATGGAAAGGTGAGTTGCGAGTCTCCTCACATTGCATATTAGAAACAGCACCACTGAATACACAGCACTTATTTGGGAATATGAGCCTTGGAATTTGATCGTGAACCTGGAGAGCTACACTTTGATAAATCTAGTGCAAATGAGAATAGAGGCAGTTTAAGGCCAGGTATTTTGCTTACAGGGAAAGAATTTAATCTTTCAGTTTATAACTGAGGAATCCTCATTTCAGTTTCTTGACATCTCCAGTGATTTGGGGCAAAATATCTGTGCACAGCTACTCACACGTATAGGTCTGGACTCCAGTATTTCAGAGGGGATTAGAAGGCCTTTGTGTTTCCAGACCTTGTTTGCTTTAGCTGCTCGAGTATAAAGCTAAACATAATGATACCATCTACTTTCTTGGGTTGTTCGGGGAAAAATCCTGAACAGACTGAGGTGCTTACATGTTTAGTAAAGACTTACAAGCCCCTAAGATAGGCGGCTAGTATAAAGCAACAGAGTGCATATGATTGTTCTCTACATCCTTGCAGGCGTTTGCACCTGCACAAAATGAAGCCCAGAGAAAACAAACAAATAAACAAAACCTCAGAGTAATATAATTTCTGCACACTTTTTGCAATGACAAATGGCTACACAAGCTGCAAGGCACTAACAGTTCAAAACACAGATACATTTCAATATCCAGGTGTCCTGTGTTTTCAAACACTGATTATAAACAGATCTAAAGACTCAGCCCCAGATAAGTAAGATTTTATTCTCCGCTTAGGTAAATGTTTTTCTTAAGGGGGATGTGAACAAAGCCTTAATTTTATCTTACTAATTACTTTTGAGGACACTGAGGCTTCTGTGTCCCTTTTTTACAATGTATCTTCATCATAGCTACTCTTCCATTAATTATCCCAATAGGAATGAATATTCCTAACCTAATAGCATCATATTCTTGTGCAGCAGGGAAATATTATTTTCCCTGTATTTATGAGTGACAAAAAGAAGGGGAAAAAAAAAAAGAAAAAAAAAAAGAGAAAAGTAAAATTACATTATTGCGTCTTGTTTAACTAGTGCCCCCTCTTGTGGTACTTCGGCAGAAATACCAAACTCCAAAATCTGTTTTCCTAAAACGGGAAAAATGCAACAAGGTATAGAATAGTATGATTTCAAAGGTGTTTTAAATACAGGGTATATTAAGATAGATTAAATGGTACTAGATGCATAACCAAAAGGAGATTTCTCAGCTATCAGTATTAGAGAAAATACTAATGTTAAGGAGAGGTGATAGAAAGGGTGTAGCAGATAGGAAAATACGATGTGCCTAGCTGCTAAAATCATTACCCTTCCTTTCTGAACTGGACCTCTCAGTCGTGAACAGATAGCTGACATTTTAGTTACAACCTTTCTGAATACACAACTCATTTGAGCATTCTGTCTCTCCTTCCTGTCTTCATTATCCCTCCTCTCTCTCCTGACCATCTTTCTTTTTTCCTAGTTTCTGTTTCATCGGTAGCATTAGTTCTGCAGTTTCTCTGCTCTCCAACTTTTTTTATCCTTTGTTATTATCTCCACAAGCCACACGGACACCTCAGGTCCAAAACAGTGTCCTTTTATGTGTTGGCTGTTTGTTTGGGTTTGTTGTTTTTTGCCTTGTTTAGCACCCCCAGCTTGGCTTTTCATTATCTCTTATTAAATACTCTCTGCTGATGCAGCATTGATTTTCCTTTCAGAATAATTGTATTTGTGCTTGAAGGAGCAAGAGGAAAAATAACCCCAAAATGACCATTTTAAACAGCGACTTGCAGGATTCTTCATGGAGAAGTTTTAAGCCAGTAGATGTATCTTGTTCTACAGGGATCTCTGTCAACTTCTCTTTTTATGCATTTAATGTTCTTCCCTAGCGATAGCCTAAGGGTGCTTTCACTAAACAATTAATGTAAGGCATCTCCTGGGAACCTAATGGGTATTTAGCAATAAGTTCACTTCCAGTGAATTGTATAATGTGATATTTTGACAATGGATATAGTGAGGTTTTTGAAAGGTGAAGTTTTCTCTAAAGAAGCAATAAAATATCTAACAGAACTTCTGATAGTATTTTGTGGGGTGGGATAGGATAGAGAGTGGGTCGGAAGGAGCAGGTAATTTAGCAGAGTGTTATGTGCTGTTGTACAGGTTGTTCTTTAATTTTAGTGTCATCCTGTAATAATGTTCACTTTCACTAATACAATGTACAAGTCGTAATCTATTAGCGAAAATAAAATTTACTGTGACATTTGATATGAAAGCCGCTAGCAATGAAGGATGTAGTACTGCAAGTGATATTTGTATTATGTTAATAAAAAATGATATTAACATATGAAACTAATACCAGGCAAGGAAAAGTGTTTAATATTAAGGCTTGAAATGCAGAAAGTAACATGAAATCTCAAATCTGGTCTGATGATGCTGTGTTCAGAATTACACTCACTGAGAAGACAAGGAAGTTTTTTGAACAGTAATTTTAATTGTTATTAACAATAATGTCAAGAGTTATCACAATAACAATTTAGTACTTTAATCCAGCCATTTAAGTCTAGAAGGTGTAATTTTAAATAGAAAATATTATAGAGTGTGCATTCAGAACTGGGTGTTTTTGTGCTAGAATTATTCTCAGTGCTTAATCAAAATACACCTAAAACTTCAAAGATGTAGTGTAGGATTTTGTGGCATTTATCTGTAATGTGACAGCTTGCAAACGGCAAAATACATAACAGCAGTTTAGAATTGCCTGTGTGTAACATTTTTACAGATAGTCTTCTAGAGGGTACAACATGGTATGATTTCATGAAAAATAAGTTGCATGTAAGAATGTACATAAAATCATCTTTGCTGTTTCTATTTCCTCACCTGAGGAAGAACAGGTTGAGGGGATTGTTTTAAGGGTGTGGGATTTTTTTTCTAAGAGAGCAGTGTTAGAGTAGAACTGAATACATTTGAATCTATGATAACATTTCTATCAAACACATACACAGATAAAACCAGACAAATCGAATGGCAAGGAGAGAGGTGTGAAAGGGAAATAGAAAATATTTTGCGTTGTTTCAAATAATGTTCCAAAAAGCAAAATTAAAGTTTTATTCTAACCTTGCATTGTTCTTATGCACAATATAATGACCAACTAGAAATAGTGAAACAAGAAACAAAAGCAATAAAAAAAGTTCTCAACCTAGTTAAACCATTTAACTCAGTCTTACTAATTCTACCTTTCCTTTGGTTAATAAATTAAAATAAGATTTACTGATCAAGGTGAACTGTATTTACTGTTTCACTGTAGATTTTCAGATATGATGTACTATTGATTTTATTTTCCTTCTAAAACAGGATTTTGAAAGGTAATTGTGTACTCAGAGTGCAGTCTACATAATAGCTGCCATCAATAACATATAGCAAGTGGTTCTAGAAGTGCTTTATTTCACCGGGTGGTGTCTCAGGCTTTATGGCAAAATTAAGCTCATTATCTTTTTTTTTTTTTCAAATATGGGAAACAATGTTAAGTTTTAACAAGGGCATTTCTAATCAATGAAAGCATGCAGGTTCTCTTATTTTTTTAAAGGAACTATTGCCATTCAAACCAATGACAATTCCAATATTTAACATTCATTCCATTAAAAAAGGAATAAAACATAGCTTACATATATATCACTTTTTTGCTTTACTAAGTTTTCAAAATCAGATAGTAAATCATAGGCTTACAGCAACCCTCATGCCAATCTCTAAGCTTCTAAAGCTGATCTGAATTATTGCTAAATTAATATATGGTCAAAAGAACAGTAAACACAACAACAAAAATTGCAGCAAGGGAAAATAACTGCAGAGGGTTTTTTTGTGTGGTTATTAAAGTAACACCCTTATGGCAATAATGTCTGTTTAATAAATGTAGCTTAAGAATTTCCAAGTAGCGACTTTTAATAGCTAAAACTGGAAAAAAACCCTGTCATTACTTTCTATGAAAAATGCCAGATCCTCTGCTGATGGAAATCGCTACCATTCTGTTAACATCACAGAACTCTACTAAATCAGCAGAGCAACAAATTTGGCCCATTTATCTTAAAAAAAACCAATTCTCTTTGCAGGAGAGAATACAGTCAAGCTGTCCCTTGCAGTGTAAACATTTCTCGGGATGTATTTGCAGGCTAATTTATCGGTTTAGCATTACAATGCATTGCTCTAATGTTCAGGGAGATGATGGCAGTGTTAGGCTATGTGCTAAACACAAGCACAAATAACAGTTTACTCCCAGAGCCTTAAACCTGTGTACACATTTTCACCCTCAGCCACTTGACCTTAATGATCCACTTAGAATTGCACAGGAACTTGTAGCTATAACAGATCCTTAGGTGCTTGCTTTTATACAGGGAGATCATAATCACAGTTAATCAGGGTAAATAGGGAGTGTCTTAACTGAGGTCTGTAGGGTTGCTCGGGATTCATATCTGAACATTTCAATTAGCTTCTGGCCTTTGGGGTCTGCATTTCAGAGTAGGCTGCTTAATGATACAGGGCTTGCTGTTCAAAAAGTATTTGACTGCAGAGACATAACAGAGAGACTTTTTGTGCCTCATATTATATTCTTGAACTTGTTTTAAAATCATCACTCGTTATTCTTTCTTCATTCTTCATTCTCTAGCAAATGCTAGAGCCAAAACGGAGCCAAGGTGGGCTTCATGCCTACTGCAGCCCACATCTGCCATCCTTTGGGTTCCCTCACCCAACATCCAGTGTTGTCAAAAGCTGTTCTTCATGGCTGTTCCCTGGAGTATTATTCCCACCTTCGCTTTTATTTGAGTCTCACTAGGTCTTTATTCTGAGTCTCTAAGAAACTAGGCAGAAAAATGTCCAATTTCCTTTACTTATCTACAAATCTAACAACTGGAGACTCACTTTACAGAGAGGACTCAAAAGTAAACTTCATATCTTTCTGAAGAAGACTCAAACATGTCATCAAAGATGAATGAGTGAGCTGGGTATGGAGCGTGGTGAAAAAAAACAGTCCCCTGTGACTAATGTTGTAGAGAAACTCATGAGTGGGAACCACTTTAGTGTGACTGGAAAAGACTGTGAGCAGAACAGGGCACAGCTATTAGTCTGAATGCTCCAAGAAAGACTTGGGTTATGGTCACTGGATACCATCTGTAATTTGTCAGCCAGCCTTTTTTAATTATAATCATCAAAGTGAGGATCAGAGTTAGCAGTTTTGGGTTCCATTTTTCTATGGGAAGTTGTTTTAACTGAGGACTGTATGACTAATAATTTTGTAAACTTTCTGTGTATTTTGGAGTGCATCTGCTTCTTGCTGGATAACTGAAAGATATTGCTGGTAAAAAATAAATAAATAAAAATAAGGCCCTTCACTAAGAATACTCTGCTTTTCCTCTAATTTTTTGAACAAAAGTTACACTCTCTATGAGAATTACTAAGTTATTGTCTTGCTTATGACAATAATGCTCATATAATATTCCTTTACTACACAGTGGAGTTAGAGATATTGCTGTACAATGATTTTATTTTTCTTGCAAGAAACTGAACACTATGAGAAATATGACATTTAATTGCCAAGCTAATAAAACAATAAGCTAGCTGTTGCTCAGACCAAATATATGTTCCCCTCTGTCCATTTTTATCAATAATTAAGTACTTGAACCAAAAAGCATCACTGGAATTAAAATAAATACATTGCTACTGTTTATGAAGAGCAGGAAGAATCATGCAAATAGGCTGTTGGTGTTACTTTCTCTTTTACCATTATATTGGAAAAGTAAAAGAAAAAGCCTTGGCAGATGAAATTTCTGCTTATTCAGCATTTCATCCAGCTGTGATTTATTTCTAAAAGACAGATTAACTGCTTTCTCCATTAAACACACAGCAGATTCTTCAGTGTTACTGATTGCAAGTTGCCCATTTTGAGGCCACAGCATGATTTAGAAGAACATCCTGAGAAGCTATTTTCTCATCTTATGAAAAACAGGGGAATTTTTTAAACTAAGTACTTCCTATTAGCACTGGTACTTCTGATTTATTCATTCTTTTCTTAATGTGGCCTGAAAATTTGATCCAGTGTGATAACTCTCACTCAATATGTGGCTTTTGACTGTGAAATCCATGAAAACCCATTTGATTTACTATATTAAGAAATTATAAATTTATTAAGGCATTTTTTAATTTGCTAATAAGGAAAGGTAGGGCTAAACAGTGGTTCAAAATTAATGGAAAATTACCAAATAATAGGTGCCAGAGAGAACACAAAATGCAGTGAGAAAATAGGACACGCAGGTTTTTTCTAGCTAAGACCTGAAAATATACTCTTATGCAGGGTGTTTTTTGAAAAACAGCCTTCTCAAGCTCATAGCAATAAAGCCTTCATACTTTAATGGAAAATGTAAATCTGAATGCATTCCTAACTAAGCTACTTTAAAATTACATCTGCTACCTTTTCCTTTTGAAGTAATTTTGAAGTAACTGAAGACCTTTTGAGTTTCCAGAGGGAAACCTCCCACCTTAGATTAACCAAGGCATCAGATCACTTAGTTGAAACACAGGAAGAAAAATTCAAACACCTGGGCTGAATCAGGCAGTGCAGAGACAACCTGGGTCTCCCCTGTCCCAGGTGAATGCCTTAGCCCTGGGCTATTGGCTGTTCTCCAGTATGCCTGTAGCTGGACAGAAATTCTCTCTTGGACCTGAGAAATCTTTCCCAAAGCAAGACGTGTTGACAAAGTTACTTTCCTAGAATGTATTTTTGTCATTGGCAAATCATCATTTTATAAATAACTGTTCAAACTAGCTCTGCTATCCACTGTGCCCACAGCTAAGCATATATATAAGTTTTTCCAAACTGCAACTAAAAATGAGAGCACTCAGGGTCCTGATAGTGAGGTCTGTGTGCTGTGAGTAATCTCTTTGCCTTTAATGGTGAATGTGAATTTTCACATTACCAAAGGCCTAATGAGTTATGACTTGTCCTTTCCAAGTAAAAGTCCATCCTGGGATAGGTCCAGTTATCCTAGATCTTAAGCTAACAGCAAGCACTCTAAAGGTAGTGTCAACAAAGGCTAATGCTAGCCTACAGCATTTGGTTCTGTTGGCCAGAGGAGAGAAATACACTCTTCTGGAAGGGGCTCTCCTTAATCGCTCCCTGAGGAGCCTGTCTCTCTCTCTCCCTCTTTTTCCTGACTCTAGGGCGGCTCAGATATATCCACCTCTTCAGGCCAAAATTAGCCTTTCTGAATTCTCCCCTGCAGATCTGTTTAGATGCAGGCTCATACATGAACAGAAATGCTTTTGCTGCATAAAGCTCTGAGACATCAAGATACTTTGCTTGCTTCACCTTTACTGCTACTGTTTTCCTCAAAAATAACTTTACTAGTGACAATGTACAGGTAACTCTTACCATGCAACACAGACTACTACTTAATCAAGACCTCTTTGGCTAGATGGCTTGGGTTGTCATGCAAAAGACACGTGCAATTTCAAACAAAATGAAAGAAAACAAAAAGAAAAGAAAAAGTGAACTTTGGGAGAATTTATGGACAAATACAATCCACCTAAGGGAATTAATGTGAGATTGGCTGTGAGCTGTGAGCTCTGAGTGCCTGAATGTAGCAGCACCACTGAAAACCTTTAGCATAAACAAGAGAGAGACAGTATATAGCTAGAACAAAAGACATAAACTTCAGGTCAGAACCCACAATGCCTACTTTGCTGCACATTTCCATTTTTATTTAGGTAGCTCTGTAGGGATAGGATTATGCCTGGCTAGTCCATACACACCCATCCCTCTCATATGAAGAAACAAATGAAAGAATATCTGCTCTGACATAACACTAAAAATTATTTCCAGTTAAAGTCGCTTGAGGCCCCAAAAATAATGATCTCCCCTTCTTCTTTCTTTGTCAAGTCAATGGTCTAATTACAAACACACACATCTTCAGTGAATTAAGTATGATCCTCCAAATTTCCCTTAGAGGAATAGTTTGGAAACTTTTCAGATTCATCCTGAACTACTCTGTATTTGAAATCATCCATGGGAACCACTTGCAATGATCAAAAAGTGTTTCATATGGTATTTTCTCCTTGATTTCTCTTCTTTGGCTACTTACATGACAGGTTCTTGGGAGTCACCTTTTGCTCTGTTGAGATTTTTCCGTATTTTTCTTAATCATTCAGTAGAAATGATTAATGAGTAGAGAAGGCTCCAGGGAGACCTTATTGTGTCCTTTTAGTACTTAAAGGGGGATTATAAGAAAGATGGGAACAATATATTCAGAAAGACCTGTTGCCTCAAGACAAGGGATGATGGTTTTAAATTAAAGGAGGGTAAATTTAGATAGGTAGAAGGAAGAAATTTATTACAGTGAGAGTGGTGAAACACTGGCCCAGGCTGCCCAGAGAGGTGGTTGGTGCCCCATCCCTGGAAACATTCCAGATCATATTTGATGGGGCTCTGAGCACCCTGCTCTAGCTGCAGATGTCCCTGATCTGTGCAGGGGGGTTGGAGTAGATGATATTTAAAGGTTCCTTCCAATGTCAAGGATTCTTTTGATTCTATGATTCTACCATTCTATCATTCCATCATTCTATTTTTCAATCATTCTATGATCCTCATTCATTACTAACTTCACTTTATTTTCTGAGAACTCTGCAAAGCATCACAAGTTACCAGGGTTCCAAAAGGTGTCAGCAGAGATGGCTGTGGAAGTAGTTTGTTTGAACCCTATGTCTTTTAACAACCTTCCCTGAATCTGCAGGGACACTGCTGCTGTCATTATCCCTCCCAGTGATCACTCTCACGTGCATCTGTGACAACACAACACCTGAGGGGACTAAAGACATGAGTCTGCTTGTGGTTAAACCAGTTTATTGTTTCCTATGTAGTCATGGTGTATCAGTAATGCTACACACATGGCCTTGTGCACAAAGTGGGAAACATTTCTTTAAAATTGTGTTCTGAAATATGAAATGTTAAAAAAAAAGTAAAAAAAAAGTTATAATTATGCATCCCTTGTGGTAATCCCATGCATTGGACCCCACTGCTTGCCACAAAATACACAGAAACACATTTTTCTAAGTGTGTAGGTAGCCCACCCTAAATATATTAAAAAAAAATACTCTTGAGAATAAAAGCTTCCTAAATAAATATACACTGGGTCACTCAGCAGTTTGTGCAATAACTTATACAATGTCATTAGCTACTGGTGAATGACATTAGGGGTGGAAGGATGGAGATATTCAATTTAGGGAAGAATCCCAAGCTACTTTAAATAGACTGGGAGTCTGTAAAGATTGGAGTCTTTCTTATCCACTTCCCAAAGTTCCTGTGTCATACGACAGCCTCCTGCGATGCCCATATGTGTTCTTAGTACAAAGTTATATAGCACAAGTGAAGCTGAAGCATGAAGATCAAACCAAAGCATAATGAAATTAACTTCAGATTAAGTACTCCCAGGGTTGTGTGACTCATCAATGTGCCTAATTTAGTAAGAATACTGAATTCCAAGGACCCATTTTCTGATTTCTGGAGTCCATCAATTTCTCAGTGCCTAGAAAAGCAATGTAAAAGGCTAGCTTAGTCTTAATACCTACCTTGTATATTCCCAGAGATAAGCGAAGTAACTGAGGATTGAAGATTTAAGTTTTATGAAAAGTTAGTAAAGTTGCTTGCACTGTAAAAAGACATAAAGTAAAAAAAAAAAAATATGCATAAACCCAACTTTGAAGTACCATCTTTTTTGATTCTTCCACTCCTGTCTTGTCTTCATGTTTATTTATTAGTTCAAAACTGCTCTATTTCATTACATAATTTTGCTTCTGGAGGAAGTTTGTCTTTTAGTATGTTTCTTTAAATGAAAAATTACTTATATGAGGAAACTGTTTATGAACATGTCATTGTCCCTTTGACCTCTCCAAATAACTTTAAACCCATCGTCCAGTATCAGTGAGAAGTTTGATATCAGTCTACAGATCTCAAAGATGTTAAGCCCAGTGAGTTTCATAATTTTGAGTGACACTACTCCACAAGGTTACTTTTTTATTAGAAGTTTTCATTCTCTGGTTTGTCACTTGGTTAAACTCTTCTTTACTTTGCACATCTACAGAATTATGTAGAATGAGTAATACTGTGTCATTACTACGGGTAGGATTTGTTCTTTTCTTTTTTGGGGGGTTGGTCCACTAAGAAACTGAAGGATCTTGAAGGTGTCCTTGTCATGTATTTGCTGAAAGTAGCTATACAAACTATTGGATTCTGTTTTAAAGGGTTTTGCTTACCATGTTCACCACAAGGTACAGGCTTGATACCCTGAAGGCTACACAAGACAAATAATAAACTACGATATGCAGCTTTGGTATGTATTTTAGGTATTCAGCTTGTAAACTCTGGTCTTACACTTTTCTGTTTCTGCTTCATTTTAAATATGGAATCTGTAATAAGAGACAGTTGACAACAGGAGAAGAATGAGTGTGGGGTTTTTAAGTTTTAGTAACTGTTTACATGAGTCCCATCTTAAATAGTGCAATAACTGCTTTAGAATCCATATTACTGAAAGCAAATCTTACTGCATAAAGCATGATGTTCCAGAGAGAAAAAAAGGAGGAAAGTACAAAAGGAGGGCAAGAGGATATGCTGACAGGAACAAGGGAAGGAAGGGAGTCTATATTTTTCTAAATGACTTAATAACAAGAAATTAGGGCTGTCATGCATTGTGCATGTCATTCAGAAAGATATTTTGACTGTAATTTTTCCATGTTCTCTTTTTCCTCTTAGAAATTTTGTTTGGGAGAAGAGGAAATCTGGCCAATTTTCCGCCGTTTACAGTGTCAGACATTCAATGGGAACATGCTTTCTGACACTGGTGGAAAGCCACAGTGTGCAAATAAATTGAATATAATGTGATGCAACAAATCAAGTAAGGCTCGAGTGGAAAAGAGGGGGTTTTGGCCAGTTTTCAGGCCTTGTGACAAAGCTGATGTTTATCTTGATAACCATGCAGTGCTTCTGGGTCTATATTCCCAACTGGTCTACATTGCTACCTGCTGTACAGTTCTAGCCACAATCTGAAGCAAGTTGTCTTTGCTTTAATGAGACAATGACCTTATGGGTCTTTAAAATGTATTCACAAAGCTTTTTTTTTATACAGATAAAGTAGACAAGGAGTCAAATGACAGCTAATTTAGAGTGGTAAACTGGATCCAGTAGAGTTTCTGTAATTCCTTCATCTGCTTTCCCTCTGTGGAAGAGAAAGAGTAATTTGTTTTTGATGCAGGTTATTAGGCTCATACAGCTGATCTCTGCCTCTGACTAGAACAGTGGAGCAAGGAAAGCCTTTTAATTCCTTATGTAGCTGTTTCTCCAAAAGAAAGTATCAGGATTAATTTATGGGTTAATTAACATCTTAAATTTTTCTTTTTGTTTGTTTGTTTCTGGAAGCAGTAGTGACCACTCCCATGGCTGTTCCAAATAACATCAGAGAATGGTTTTCCTACTTCTTTGGGACTTCTGTTACCAGATGCATTTCTTTGCTCACCAGCTCTATTTGAATTACTCTAATGAGTAACCTTGGACTGGCTTTCTAGGCATTGCTTCAATCTATAATAAAGCACATGATTTTTCTTTCTGAAAGTGATAATTAGGCAAAAACTTATTTTGTTCAGAAACACTCTGCTAGAACATCTATACAAACCAGGCTACCCAATTTCATAAGCAGGTTCAGATAAGGAAGGTAGGAAGCACTGCGTATGTTAAAGCTGGAAAGGGGTATGGAGTCTAAGTATAGAACAAGAAAAAAAGACTATAGGAAAATGAGTAGGTGGAAATCAAGAAGATGGGGTATGTAGGCAGTTCTGGTACTTTAATCTAAAAAGACCATGATTAATAGATTAAAGGCCAGAAGGGACCACTGTGAAAATTTATCTTTACCTCCAATGAACTTCAGGGAAGTCTATTTTGTGTTGGAGTTGAGTCAGAACTGTTGCAATTGGTACACGTTTGCAGAACATCAGGGTAAATCAAGCTTGATATGAAGATTCCCAAGGTATCTTTTCCAAGTTGGTGTAATTGCCTTTTACTGTATGAGGAAAGTTGTTATTTCTCCATCTAATGGTGTTGTGAGAGCACTGAAAGCAATTAGGATTCAGGAAAATGTGTGCAAACAATCAGTTTGTGTTGACTCATGTTGTTGCTTGGTTTTATATTATTGCTTTGTATACCCAGTAGGAGTTTCCTTGTTGAAAAGAAAAATTAAGATTAAGATAGGACTATGGAAATCTGCTTTCAACACGATAACCTAAGACATGTAATATAAATTATTATATATTTTGCATACAAGATAGTGTTGTTGAATTTTCATTTCAGACAGAGACATTATATCTCCCTGAGGATTTATGCAAGTCCATCAATAAAGGATATGGATGTCTTCCACATTAGCCAAGTGGAGAGTTTCACAGCATTATTTTTTTATTATTATTATATTTGTATTATGATATAAAGCATTTCTATCATCTCTGTCATACAGAAAAATAATTAAATGTCAACACCGTTGAGAGAAAATGACTACTTCTTGGTCTTGATTTTTCAAAGGGTTTAAAAACATGCTCACAGTTAAGCAGAGCAGTGATCCTTTGGAAATAATTACTTAAATTTTATTATGTATTGTTATAAATTATTATTATGAAGCTAAGCAGAAGTGCTTTGCTGAAGTGTGGCCATGATTTCTGTTTTATACACTGGAAAATGCAGTCTGAGCTTACTTACATTTTATTTCAGACACAAAATTCCTGCTGAGTTCAGGGGGACTGGAACCTGGTTTGCTGAAGATGCTATACAATTTGCTTATGGCTACAAACAGAATACTAAATATCAGTCTGGGCTATGCTGATGCTGGCGGCAAGGGTGACTCAAACTATTATGAAACATCCATTTCTCCATATCTTAAATGTCTAAAAACTACAAGTCTGATTTAGTCTAGTCATGTTCTAAAAACTGTGGAAAAAGAAATATTTCTCCAGAGGATGTTTCATCACACCAGTTTTAGAATCAACTTCTGAAAACATGTGCTCCATTGACTGTAGAGAGACTTACATGGCGAACCAGAATGGACACCTGATTTATAGATGATTGAAGTTCTTTGATACAAATGTCACTGACCAAGTTTATAGGTAAGTATATACAAATACCAAATAGCTTGGAGTTTTAAAAAGTTACACTATTTTTTCTTATTATTATTAACTAAAAAAACCCACAAGCAAGCAAACTAAACAAACAAACAAACCATACCATAATTAACAATTAATTATTTGTTAAGGTAGTCAAATTAGATATTTCCTCTAGACTGCTGTTCTACTTCATCCTATTATTTGCTTACAAAACTAATTTTTGTATGGATTTCTGAAATACATGTTCTAATTTAATCAATTAAATGTTCATTTTTTTCCCAGTTTTTGTTACATTTTGTTTTATTATTTTGTCAAAACACTCTTTTTTTTCATGAAAATCTAAATCTGAGTACATCTGGTAATTGGTGCTGCTAATTAAGAAGTGATACTCATGGGAGATGTGTGAACAATGAAATGAACACAAATATTGTGTATTTTATTAAGGGAATGTTCAGCAAATAAAAATAACAAATAAGGGTTGAAGCAGATGATAAAATCATTGAGATACTTTCCATTTTTAGTTGTGTTTGTGTGCTTGTTTAAAAATCCCCATCTGATAGTCAGTCTTGTTACCATAAGTGAACAGTTACCTGTTTGTTTTCATTGTTTCTGCTACTGCCTCATGTAGAGACTTCAGTGGTCTACATACCTCACACACACCCATCAAGAGACTCCTATTGCTTCCAAAAGTCTGCAAGTTAAATGAACAAGAGATAAAAAAATCAGGAGATAGAGCAATGCCAGACTAAGCTCTTACAAAAGAACTGAAAGAAACAAAGAACTGAAATGTGCTGTTCTGGTGTGCTTTCAGAGCCATGAACAAACTAGAGATCATATATTGACAGGGTTATGGCTGGAACGAAAGAATATGGACTTGGAACCAAAAGAGTGCCTGCAGGGATTCAGCCATCACCACATAAGGAAAACAGAGTTTATACAAAGTCTGAGCCAAGAGGAAAGAGGAGGAAGAGTTATCTGAAAGTAGAATCATAGAATGCTTTGAGTTGGAAGGGACCTTTAAAGGTCATCTAGTCCAACTCCCTTGCAATGATCATGGACACCTGCAATTAGAGCAGGTTGCTCAAAGTCTTGTCCAACCTGACCTGGAATGTTTCCAGGAATGGGTCATTTACCACCTCTGTGAGCAACTTGTGACAGTGTTTCACCACCCTCAGCTTAAACAATTTCTTCCCTCTACCTAGCTTCAATCTACCTTCCTTTTGTTTAAAAACATCACCCATTGTCCTACTGCAGCAGGCCCTGCTATAAAGATGTCCCCATCTTTTCTGACACCTTTCAGTACTGAGAGGCCATAATAAGGTGTCCCGAGCTGCCTTAAGGTCTCCCTTTAAGTACCTTTAAAGTATCTGTGTTAAAGCTAAACCAGATCAAAGCACCAACACTATCCTCTTCACTGTCTTCTTCAGTACACCCCTAGAACAGTTATATACTATGAACTGTCTTCTTCAGCTTGAACATGAACATGAGCATAGCTGAGAGAAACACTGGCATGCTTTTTTCAACCTACAGCCATGCTACTACTGGGATCATTTCACTGTTTTTTTTATTCCTGATGCTTTTGTCCTGCTTTCTCTGTAGCTGGTGGCATCAGAGCCAGGGACTCTGGAGCCCTGACCCATTTATTGTTAATGGCCCCTAAGTTTATCTCCAGAAAAAAAAGGTGTAGAAGAATGAATTCCTCTATTCTGTTGGAAGGAACTGGAAACATTTAGAGAATGTAACTTCTCTTTTCAGCCAATAAACATAAACATTTCTCAATGTTCTCTTCTCCGAAGGGATGCCACTAGCATTACTTTTACTAGTAAAAAATTACTTGGACATTGCAGCAATACAAACTCTCTACTCTAGTAGTGCTACATATAGCAAATGCCTGTTTGCTGTCAAATGACCTGGAGCACCAGGATCTCCATCATCATCCTCTGCCTGCGGTAGGAGTGATTTTGTTTCCCTTAGACAACTGATAGTAGACAGCACTTCAGAGACCACAAATATGTGCACAGAAGTCTACAGTTTGTGTCAGTATGATCTGTAGTTTGTAACTGAATACTGCATGGTTGTTCAGCAAGAGTGGTGAGCAGGTTTCATATAAATTTCTGTGGGCCTAAGGTAACAGAAAACCCAAAACTTTTCCACACAGGCTCCTGTTTGTATTTTCCTACTACAATAACAAAAAAAAAGGAAGTAGGTGCTGTATCAGTCAAACAAAATTTCATCATGTGGGCTGTACTGCTTCCTTCCTGGCAACAGAGCACAAAGCGTGAACCACTGGGAAGTTCTTTGTGATGGTCTTAGAGTGAGCCATTATGGATCTAGCTCAAATAGTGTTTTTTAGTTCACTTAACAGAAATAAGAGTGTTGTTGGACAGTTTTTATTTTATTTTTTTTTCTGTTGAAGACATTCATTTATTTGTTATTTCTGAATATGATGCTGAAATATATTCTCCTTCAGAGCAAGATTGTTTAGAGAGGGCCATGAGGGTGTTTTGATACTGAATGACATGGTCGTTTTGCTAAGATTATCTGTAAATCTAGGCTGTTTAAAGAGCAAAGATTTTAATATGATTTTTGAGTCATCTGCCCTCATTAGTGTTGCTAATTAAGAAGTGATACTCATGTGAGATGTGTGAACAACGAAACAAACCCAAATATAGTGTATTTTATAAAAGGAATGTTTGGCAAACAAAAATAACAAATAAGGCCAGATCCTATTTAATCTCAGACTTGTCTGATTGTCAACACATTGTCTGCTGTAAACAGTATTTGTGGAGAATTTTGAACTGTTTGCAGATCATCTACCCTGATTTTGAAGATGCTTCTGGTTATGTGAAACTATTTGCTGTGTAGCTTGAATTAACTAATTTATTTTCATTGCCCATTGTCAATCTTCCAATAATTGCTTTTAGCTATTCACTGTTGCAGTATGTCATTAATAATGGAAATCTGCTGCCACTTACTCTAATAGTATGTGAAAACATTCTAACAATTTGAACAAGATTAAAATTAGGCTATGAAAATCAGTAGCATTCTAAATAAATTATATTTCTCAATAGAGAAAACTTTTCTTGGCTTAAAGGAGAAAAAATTCTTGTTGCTGTCTGTAGCACAGATAGAATTTTTCATTAAATTTTATGTGATTTCTGAAAATTTGCAAAATCATTCTCAGTATTTACTAAAGGACGATATTATTCAGTACTTTCATATACTGACCACAAATACATGAAAATACAAACAGATCAAATCACAAAGGAAGAGAAGATGGGATCAAATCACAAAGGAAGAGAAGATGGAAAAAAGCTTTCCAAATATACATGAAATATTGGTGTGATGTTGGAAGTTCAGTTCACTTTTTGGTTTAGGCTTTTCTCGAGGCTCATAAATGTGGTACTCAGGCTCTGATTGACAGGTCTGGTGTTTGTAAGATGCAGTAAGAGACTTGGAAATTAGCAGGGATATAGAAGACACATGAGAATTCAGCTGGTCAAAAAGTGGGCAGGAAGGAGAAGGCAAGTCACAGAAGTCTTGTAGAACAGGTAGGACACTGATCCTTAGCAGGAGAAATAAAGGGGTAAAGAGATGAGGAGAGAAATAAATTATCACCTGATAGAAAGCAACAATCTTCATTTGTTCACATACAGTTTTTTACCTTTACAAAGCCTTCTCAAGGTTTTTCTTCCCCACTTTTTTTTTTTTTTTATGTGCTTTATTTCCTCCTTTTCAGCTGTGCTGTAGTTTTTCATCATAAATTAACACAGTACAAGAAAATAAAGAGGTGGACTTTGCTTTGTGGTGATCAGTCTTTTTGCATTCCATCTCCTAGTAAGTCTAGTTGTCTCCCTTTCTGTCTCTTCCCTGTCTTCTGCACAAGTTAGTTTTATATTCCTCTTATGTATTACTCTCTAGACAACTTACAGGTTCAATAGATCATATCTAACTTTATTGCCATGATGTTCAATAAGGTTGACTAAATCTTGTTCTCAGGCCTTGACCCAGACACAGTGATTCAGCTTGTACCTGCTCAGTCTGTTACTTCTCTTCTACTTCATAATATCCTCACAAAATTTTCCACATGCCAGGCACAGTTGTTTGTCATTCCTTAACTTTCCATCTTTTATTGAGCTTCGATGTCCTGTTGTGAAAGAAGTTCTTGGGTTAACAACTGTGAATAAATGTCAGAATTTTAAGGAGAGAATAGAACAAAATGGATGGACATTTCAACAACTTCAATTTTGCAAGTGAAATTTGGAAACAACACCAAAACACGAGTTAAGAACAGATAAAAAATGTAGTGCTTTTTATCCCAAAGAGCATAGATAACTTGTCACTGTATTGAAATTAGAGCAGAACAAGACACTCTTTACAAGGTTCAGTTTAAAAACAGTTGTGGAGATTAACATAAAACACCTGAGTGCCTTTTTCCAGCAATAGATAAAGGAATGTCTGCAAGGCTGTAGTTCAAGACACCTGGTTCAGATGCCTAGCATCAGATAAGGTGTCTAGAAAGGACACACAGAAGTTATGTAGGTTATTGAAGCACTCAGATTTCTACTGCCACAAACATTTGCACGTTTCAGATTGGAGAAAGCCAGCAGATTGCCCTTCTACACCAACTATCTTCCAGAGATCACTTTGTTCTGTTTCAAATGAAACTAGCAGAAGGCAGGAACAAAGCACACAAAAGGAAGTTCATTACACAGCCTGCAGTTAAGCTGAGAGCCTCCTTACCGAAGGGTGCTATGCATGGTTAAGTCTTTAACATTGGTTTGCAGGAAGATGGGACACATTCATAGATTACTGAACACATCAAAAACATGTCTGGCTTAGAGAGTTCTGAAGCTACAGATGGTTAGAGGCTGGGAAAGAAGCTGGAGGAAATATGATATGTTTGCCCTGTTTTTATGGCTCTTCCCTGGGCATCTGCTTTTCGACAGCTGTCAGAGGCAGCATGCTGAGATAGATGGTGAGATTCAGTAAAATCTCTCTTATGTTCTTATGATCTTAGTGGAACTCAGACAGAATAATCTGACTGTGAATTAGCTGAACATTGCTTTTACCTCTGAACTGTTGAAGGATGGAATAGCACTCAGGGGGTACTTTAGACTTCTCTAATGTAGACATCTACATCTGCCCTTGTAGGAAACAGACACATGAAGGCTTGATTCATCTGACCTACTTGAACGCTCTGCTTTTGGTGAGATCAGTTATAGCTTCAAGATACCTATTCCTCTCCATTGACCACAAAAGGAGCCTGGGATGAGCAGTCAGAGGTAGATCTTTAAATTTCAGACATCAGCATTATGTTAGATTAATTTTATCTCAAGTATCTTTCCAATGATTTTGAGGCATTTGAGTCATATTTTGAGAGAAAGAAAAATAACTGCAAAACAAATGAATCACTGATTCCCCGCCCCAAAGAGCTGTGATTCAACTCTCAGATGAGACATACGACAAAATGAGGCAACACTTGAATTTAACAGTCACATAGAAAGCAAGTCTAAATGCACAATAATTTTACAGTGTAATGATTTTTTCCACAATGGCCAACATTATAATAGGAACATCAGATAGAGACAGTGTTAGACTAACATCTAGGTCTAACTCCAAGACTTACAGTGGTCACAATTTCAGACACTGTCAAATAAGTGTAATATGATTGATATACTGCAACATGTTGTCTCATATCACTCAGCTTTAGGGAATCAATGAGACACAATATATCAGGACCAGCACAAACCAGAAGACTCAAATCAAAAAGAAAGAGCAGTTTTATAGGGCCTGATCAAACATCTCCATCTTCATATATCTCCATATTTGTCTGTAAAAAAAATGGGCCCAAAGCAAGTTTCTTGAGAATAACAGAACAAGATTTACAGTACTCCCCTTGAGTACTGTCTCATCCTTCAGCAACTCATGGCCAAAAAAATTCTTGACTGTTGTTGTACACACATTAGGAAACCCTTATGGATTTCTCATCTGTGAACTTTCACAGCCTTTCAATGAAGACATATAAATTTTTAACATCCGATTAACATCAGGTACTTAATAGAGGTGCCTAGATTCCCTTTCTCTAGTTGGAGGAGTTCTTTTAGGTTGCAACTCAGTACTGCATGAGAGAATCTCAAAAAGGTAAGAATCAGACATCTGTGGACAATCTGTCTCTAATAGCTCTAGAAGCAGTCAGGCTGACATGCTTAGATGAATACCTGGAGAGTTTTGGTTGCTAATTATATAAGGTGATACTCACAGTTTGTTGATGCCTTTCTGTTAATGACTTACCCTGAGCTCCCAGTTTAGGCATCCAGGAGCTTCCATCTCAAAAATATGGTCTAAAAGAAAATTGCTGTATTCACATTTTAATGCCAAGGAATGGTAATTTCTACTGGCTCATGTGGTAACTTTTCCCAAGTATGCTCAAGACATCAGATTTCACCTTATTACACGTACCATACCTTAAAACACTGTAGTTCACTAAGAATAACTCCAAGGCAGATTTGCTACAGATTGTTTTAATGGCAATTATTAATCACTGTAGACAAAGTGGAAGTACCATCAGACAATGTATAAGATCATCATCCTTTCTTGTGTTACCCCCCTCTACTGTTTTTTATATTCAGTTTCACTTGCAGACAATCATACCACACATCCGCTGACTGGGGGTACCTAAACATCTACATGACCTGTTCCAAACTCAAATGAGAAACTGAATGGCTAGAAAGACAATACTTCACTAGATGGAACCTGTAAGCTTTGAATATACAGAGTGGATAAATCAAATACATTCCCCGTCATAATGAATGACATTTTCAAAAACTGTCTCTGTTGTAGCTGTAGGATG
Organism: Chloroceryle aenea; assembly: GCA_013399075.1. Lineage (NCBI taxonomy): Eukaryota > Metazoa > Chordata > Aves > Coraciiformes > Cerylidae > Chloroceryle > Chloroceryle aenea. The sequence goes on from VWZY01004273.1 coordinate 1,365,643, forward strand.
AGATTTTAGAACAGAATAGAATAGAATAGAATATTTTCATTTGGAAGGGACCTGCAATGATCATCTAGTCCAGCTGCATGACCGGTTCAGCGCTTACCAAAAGATAAAGCATGTTCTTAAGGGCATTGTCTAAATGCCTCAAACTTTGACAGGCTTAGGGCATCAACCACCTCTCTAGGAAGCCTGTTCCAGTGTTTGACCACTCTCTTGGTAAAGGAATGCTTCTTAATGTCCAATCTAAACCTCTCCTAGTGCAGCTTTGAAACATTCCTATGCATCCTTTCACTGGATACCAGGCAGAAGAAATCAGCACCTTCCTTTCTGCTTGCCCTTCTCAGAAAACTGCAGAGAGCAGCAGAGACTTCTTTCCAATGAAGTCACCCCTCAGCCTCCTTTTCTCCAAATTAGACAAACTCAAAGTCCTCAGCCAATCCTCATACGATATTTCTTCCAGGCCTTTTGCAGCTTTGTTGCCCTCCTCTGGATGTATTCACATACTTCTTAAATTGTGAGGTCCAGAACTGCACACAGTATTCAAAGTGGGGCTGCACCAAATCTGGGCACAGCAGAATAATCACCTTTGATCAACTGATTATGCTGTGGTTGATACACCCCAGGATGTGATTTGCCTTCTTGGCTGCCAGTACACACTGTTGATTCCTAATGAGCCTGCTCTCAACCAGCATTCCCAGATCCCTTTCTGCAGGGCTGCTCTCCAGTGACTCCTCTCCCAGTTTATAATTGTACTGGTCCTTAGTCCATACTAGGTTCAGAGTATGTCATCTGGAGTTGTTAAATTTTATCACATTAATCATTGCTCAATAATTGTATCCCATTAATTATTGTCCATTTTATCAGTAATAGATAAATTCCAGCTGTAGAAATAGATATGGGATGTCCTACTCTGTATGAGCCAATAAAAATCCATGTCATGCCATTTTAAAACATGTCCTTGATCTCAGCTCAACCTGAACATCTGTGGTCTTAAAAAAAAAAAAAAATTGGAAGAGAGATCCTTCATTAGAAGAATCCACTAATCTATCTTGGAGTTTTAGATGAAGGTGTTACCAAGTTGAGGAAAACAGCTCTCTATGATCTTTTTTTTAGGGAAAACCACTTTTCATTTGTCATGTTGGTGAAAACAAAACAAAACAAACTTTAATAGTTTGCATTTAGAAAAAGATGATTTACACAAACCATAAAAGTCATGTCTTAGATTCAAAATTAGCAACTGAATTTTTGTTACAGGGAGGCAAGGAGACAAAAAGGAACAAAGGAAAGAAGGAAACAGTGCTACTTCAGGACAAAGATTTTTTCAATAGTTCACCAATATTTTTAACTCCGGGATTCGCGAGGAGCTGTAGCAATGATTAAGGCTTTTCACCATATACCTGTAGTATAAAATGAATCCTCCCTCCATATTCATACCAAAGGCAAATGGATCCAGCTGTCATATGATCATCCAGGCTGAAACTAGGGGAGCCAAGGTAACAAATCCTGATGGTGGCCATACTGCTGCCTTTAGCTACAGAAACTGTAATGTCCTGGCAATGCTAGTCATACAGGCTTGCATGGATCTCTGGCCCTTTTAGATAAAGGATCACATTCTTATGCATGAGAATGATTTTACCCAAACATCTGGGCTTCAACTGCGTACCAAGAATATTGATAGCAGTTTGTCATTAGGAGAACAACTTTGTTATACATGTGTGTGAATCCAGCACCCTTTCCCATGGAATATTGGCAAGGGATTTTAACATTTTCCTCTTAAAACACTGAGCATGAATTGTACTTTTATAAACTCTGGATGTGTACCTATAAAAGAGGGAAGGTTGTTCTTATTTTGTTTGAATTTCTAACAGTTACATCTTTATGGATATACTAAAGAATCTAGCTCTGACATGATATCACTGGAGATGGTCTGGCAACACAGTAACAACACCTAAATTACCTGCTGAGAATGATCACTAGCCCATGCTAACTCTTGACCTTGCCAAGGAATTATTTCAGAGACTGCTGGCTGGATCAGGCCAAAATGCTTCATTAATAATTAAATAATACAGATGACCAAGTTCCAGTGTTTAGGAACAAACCCTGGCTCTGTTTAATATGTTGATATAGGTGCCAAATAAAACCCAGCTGGGCCAAATAAAATATCTTCAAAGGCATGAGGAAAAAAGCAAGTACTTGTCTTTGTTCTTGTATATACAGAAACTAAATGCAGTCTTCTCACAGAGTGTTTTCTCAGTGACTGCCTCCTAGCATGAAGACCTGTAGGAATTAAGATGAAAAAGGTCATACATCACTGCATTGAAATTTCCTCACCACCTTAAGCCAAAGAGAGACAGTGATCTGTGTATCACCAATCCACAGATGAACAACACCCATAAGGGAACTCTGCAGAGTGACAATTGCTGCCAACAAAATTACCATTTCCAGCTGCATCTGGGAGCCCATCACCTTATTCCCAGGCACTCTCTTGAAAGAGAGCACAGAAAGTAATAATGGAAGTATGAGTGTCTTAAGAATTTCAGGTGAACTTCCATGGCTCCGATCCTAAGTGTAGAAGAAGGAGAAGAAGAAAAAGAAAGAAGCTTTATCTGCTTGGTTTTTATCAGTCATGTGAGGAGGATTTCAGATGAATTTAGGTACATCAGTGATATGTACTGCATGTAAGACAAGCTTCTAATCTTCCTTTGTTCTCGTGGAGAGGGCTAAGTACCTCCAGAATATGAACCATCCCATCTTATCCAGATACCTCTACTAGGAAGGACCAGATCAGTTCTTGAAAGTGTCTGTCTCTCTGTTGTCTCTCTGCATAGTTTTAAAGTTAATCTAACTAATTTCCCTAGATTAGAGTTCAAAAACCATTATAGTGAACAAAGTGGCATTTGAGATGCCACACAGGGCATAAGACATCTGTCTGGGCTAGCAGATGTGACATGACTTAGTTGTATACTCACCTTTATACACTCACCTTTGTACACTCACCTTAGCAGCTGAACATTAAGTGGGCAAAGACCTGCTGTAGATTCAGTGCACTCAGAAGTGACTGAAATTATTCGCACTCCTGTAGTTAGATGTAATATATTTCACTCTTGGTTTCTAACCTATAGTATTTTGATAGCAGCTGCAGGAAGCTTGCACCAGCCTGAACCACCCCACTGTTTTCAGTATATAGCCTACTAAACACAACAAATTAATTTGACATATATAGGAGGTTGTCTTTAAGTAACACTTCATTATTCTGCATGTTAATTCATCCTCTGAAAAATAAGAATAATTGCTTCTCTCATCTCTTGTGATTGTGAAGTCTTCAGAGTAGAAGACCTTTTTTTTTTTCTGTATGTCTATGTACAGCAGTGTGCAGAGCAGACACCAGATTTCACCCAGGACCTTGTAGCACTGATGAGCAACATACATTTAAAATAAAAAAATGTCATGGATTACTTGCATTCTGCAAGACTCTGCAGATTCCATACTGTACAGAAATTTCCCAGTCCTAAATTGTCAAACATGTTAAAAATATAAGTGCCTGGGACATAGGGACTTTTTAATTTTTATTTTTTTTTACCTCTCCCCTATAGAGCTGTGGTCACTTGAGACATAGTGGTTTTGCAGCTTCAGAACACATGAGACTGTCTTGCTTGCCATGCTACTGCACTCCATATGGACTGCCAGGCAACCATTACATTAGAAAAAAATATATATATCTGAATGAAATAACCAGAGAAACTCATGATACTCTGGAAGTAAAAGTATGATCCATCACCTGAGCCTGCCATTTAAGAAGCCTCATGCATTAAACATAATGGAAGGGAGTAGTACAGCTCCAGTTCAATATGTGACTTGCGAGCTATCACAGGGCTTCTGACTCAGTATTACTAAGAAATGTTCACTGACTGTCACTGCAAAGGTATGCGAAGGAGATTCTCTAAGGACCAATTAATGGGAATGGAAGAAAATTCTGGTAGATTGGTTGCCAGTGGGAGGAAAGTGAGTGGAGAATGGAGAAGAATAATGTATGTTTGCAATTTACTTATTAGCTCTTTGGGA